>JAHXMU010000634.1:715589-753377 GCA_019455685.1 Philornis downsi
GAGTTATGTTACCACATCTACCCCCACCAAAGCCACTAAGACATATCGACACACACACGTGAATAATATACAGAATTAGTTCAAACACCTCACATTAATAAAATGCAAACTCTTTAAATATCGTTCGTCAACCTTTTAATACTAAGAATTGAGAAATACAAATAAATAAAATTAATGATTATTAAAAAACTTAAATTTATAGAATAAGCACTTTAATATTTAGTAAAATAAGTTTCATTAAATGTAACAGAAACAATAAAGATCATTCTAAATCGTACAACAGAAAAACGTAGACGTGTTTTTTTCGCGATTAGTTTTATAAAAACCATAACTCGCGTGTTGAAGTTGTTGGATCAACTTATTTATTGTTAACTCTTCCCCCTTTAAATCCATACGTCCTCGTATGGGTTAAGAAAAAAATGGTAAGCTGTGGATGCTTTTTGATGTGCCATTCTTTTGTAGGTCATGGTAATTTCCAGAAAACTTATTGACGGTATCGGGATTCGTCGTCTGTGTTTCAGAGCGGGCCTCGACGTCTTGGACTTCCTGCATTTCTGCTGGTGTTCTTTTCGTGTTTCCATTTCTGTTTTCCATTAGATACTTCTTTAATAAAATGATCACCATTGTTATGAAGATTCCCAGCATCGCACAGTTTAGGGATAGAGTTAACCAGTTTCTTGTCTTTAGTTGACTTATCAGAAGAGTATTTTTGACATGCATTTCATTTACAAGTTCCAAAGATAGTGTTTTTTCTTCTGTATCAGTTGTCATTGGTTGGACTAGTGCGGGAAGAGGTTTTGTGCTTGAAACCATTTTATTACTATATATGTAGATTCTGTTGTCTATTTTTATGGTGGAGGTTAAAATGGTGTACGACGTAGGACCCGCTTAGCCAAATAGGTGAATTATCTGCATCAATTTCCCCAGTAAATTGGTTCATCAACAGTATTCCTTCTTCTATTTCCTCTACTCTTGGTATGTGCTCGTTGTTTGTTGTTTTGCATCTTGATGTTTGGCTGGCTAACAGTTTTGGAATGCAATTAGATTCAGTAATGCCTACAAACTTGTCTCTATTACAAATTGTTAAGCTATTGTACGATTCACAATCTTCTTTTAAGCCAAGGATTTTAGAATTACAGTTTAGAACATTTTTGAAATCAATTTTGTTAACAATATTTCCCTTTTTTATGGGTTTTACTAGCAATTTTTTACAGTTTTCGGTCTCTGTGGTTGGTAAACTTATAATAAAAATTATGTTTTGTCCTTCCGAAGCAATTTTAATTTTCGCAAAATGTAACAATTCATCAATGCTTGAAAATGGAATATTATTTTTTTTAAAAACTTCATCTAATATTTGTAATTCTAATGATGACAATATAAAGAGTTTACTACGTTAACCTTATCTAAATGGATGGCAAATTCTATGTTTTCAATTTCGACTTTTATGATTTCTAATTTGTATTTTAATTTGGATATTATTTCATTATTTTTTGAATATTCGGAATCATTTAGGACTTTTATTATTTCATTTGTAACATTAATGAGACTGTTTATTTTTCTATTGATAAACGGTTTATTACAACTTGGTTACTATTGTTCTCTAGGATATTGTTCATTTTCTTTTGAACTATCTCGAAGTCATGATGGTCTGGGCTACCAGCTAACCATTTCCATGCGCTTCCGAGAAAGTCCAAAAAGCGTTTGGATCTCAATTTAGGTTTTAATCGGGAAATATGGGATTTGGTTTGAGAAAAGATGAATGCCAAGTAAGGAATCAGAGGATGACTCGACGTATTTCCTTGAATGAGGTGTTCCAGTTCTCTAACTATTTTTTCGTAATTTTCGAGATCGATCATGTGCACAATTTTAAATGTACCGGATTGTACTTTTGCCAATCCAACGTTCATAGCTACGAGTTTTGAGTTGGAGTAGTCCAATATTTGAACTTCTTCCATACTCATCGTTATTAGCAATAGAAAGCTGTAACAAAAAATGGAGACAATTAATTTCTAATGTGTCGTTCATGGACAATGCGACCACTTTCTGTCAATATAGTAGAGTTCCTGTTTTCTTTCACGACTTCTTTTCTTTATTATGATACTTTAAATCCTTTTTCTGCTTTTCCTGTAACTTTTCCATATTCGTCTGCCTTGTTCTATCGTAACTTCCTGGTGAAAAGTCCTGGTGATTGTCGAATGTACCGAATGATTGTATTCGTTTACTGCTCTTTCCAATAGTTTGTCAAAATCTCTACACACGCCCTCCGCTCTAATGCATCTTAATAATTCTGCAAGTGTTGAATGGAAACGTTCAACCTGCCCGTTGAATTCGCTCCTATACGGGGGAGTAGTGAATACTTCGATGTTAAGTTCATCCTTCATCATAAATAGGATGGAGGAAGAATTAAGGGATCGTTCGTTGTCAATCACCACTACTTTTGGTACACCGGAAAAAACAAGATTTCTCTTAGGGGTTTTCTGATGTCTTCCGTTGACTTCCCATTAATAATTCTTGTCTGATCATATTTTGAGAATTTATCAATCGAAGTCAAGATGAGCTTTTTGTCGGTGGAGAATATGTCCACATGGATCACTTGACCTAGATAAGATGGAATAAGCGTTTCTCCAAGTTTTGGTTCGTTGGGATGCCTGTCGTATTTGCTTTTTTTGCAAATCGAACAAAGTTTCACTACTCGTTTTATTTTGCCAAACACTCCTGGGAAATAATATTTTTCCAGTATTTGAACCTTATTGTCTGCCGTACTTCGATGAGCCCTAGTGTGAGTGTCGATAACAATATTCTGCTGATCATTATCCGAAATGATGTCCTCTACGAATTTATGTGAAACCTGCGTTTTGTAGTTTTGGAAATTATCAGGATAAATTTCTTGGATCTTACCCATAACTGCCTCCGGAGCTTTGATACAATAAGCAACTAAAGGATTCAAATATCGTTTGAGAATGGAAACTAGGTTTGAAGATGAATATTCTGCTTCCGCAATTAGGTGTCTGTGATAACCGGGAAAAATAATTTTGAATTGGTAGGATGGGGTATCTTCTAAAGTGAGGAAAATCTGGTTTTTAAAAGCATTTATAGGTGCTTCTATGCTAGGGACTAAATCGTCGGCTGAACTATCATGACTGTGTACCGTGCCCGTTAGAGAATTTATGTTGGAAGTGTGAAATCTAGACAAAGCATCAGCCACTACATTAGACCTTCCTGGCTGATACTTGATTTCGTAGTTGTATTCTTCTAAGATGGCCTTCCATCTTTTCATTTTTGTGTTATTATTTTTATTGCTAAGGGCATACGTCAAAGGCTGATGGTCAGTATGGATAATTACTTTTGCTGTCCATAAAGATAATTCCTGAGAGAGTCTAAAGCCCATATAATAGCCAACATCTCCCTCTCATTGGTAGCATAATTTTCCTCTGTTTCAGATAGGACCCTTGAAATGAATAATATCGGTCTCCCGTCTTGACTTAGAACTGCGCCAAGTGTAACCTTGGAAGCATCGGTGGTTAAATGGAAATCCTTGTTGTAATCCGGATAGTAGAGAATTATTCCTCTAGATAGTACAGTATTTTTCGCTTATAGTCCATTCTGCTTATAGTCCATTTAGTGATATTGGCCACTTTCTACACTTTACCTGCTAATTAAAGGCCAGTTTCATACAAAATGTTATCGATATAGTCCATTAGCGATATAGTCACATTCGGCATATATGCCATCTATATGTGGTAACCAAAACTATAATTAAGTGCAAAAAATGAGCTATGTAATCACAAAAAAATAGTTAATTCACACACCAAAAATAAAGTTCATGCAACACTGTTTATGTTTTGACGTTTCTCTTTTGTAAACATAGTTGATCAGGTGCTTTGAAATATCTATCAAACAATGAGTAAACGCGTTAATTTAAGTGTAAAACAAAAAGTTAATTTGATAAATGATTTCAAAGATAAGTCATAAAAACGTAAAGAGTTAAGCACCAAATATAAAATAGATGTATCAACAGTGAGTAAAATAATAAAAAATGAGGAGAAAATTCTTGAACTGGCGCAGGTGTCTAACTTAAACTCAAAGCGACAGAGAAAAGGAGATCACCCAAATGTGGAAAAGGCTCTCACAACGTGGTTTAATGATGTGCGTAGCAAAAATGCAGTCGTAACAAGTTTAATGCTTTTAAATAAAGCCAAAGAATTTTCCATTTGTAATTCAAAAATTACAGATTTTTTTCAATAAAATAAAATAAAAGAAGTTTTAAAGACTGATAATAAACATGTAAGTGCCACACCTTATTTATTGAAAATGTATATGTTATGAATATATTACAGATAATAATTAAAAAATAACAAATATAGTACCTGAATTTAATTTTTTTTTTTTACATTTTTATTTTTATATTCCATTTAATAACTTAAAAATAACATATATGCCTGAATTTAATTTTTTTTACGTTTTTATTTTTATATTACATTTAATAACTTAAAAATAACAAATATACATTAATTTAATTTTTTGTTGCCACATTAACGTGTTTTTTTATCGAATTCGTATATATGCCATATTGTGGCATATATAGGAATTAGGCATATAGTCCTATTAGCGATATAGTCCACAATTGTTGTGCATCTAGAGAATGTGACTATAAGCGAAAAACACTGTAGTGCGTTTTTCAAATTGTCTACGGCTCTTTTCTCTGTGTCTTTTAAAGAAATTTTTATTTTGTTCGACTCAGATCTAGGTACGCGACCATTTGGAGCCCTTAAAATTGAATTCAGTGGCCTGGCCATATCAGCGAATCCTTTTACAAATCGTCTGTAATAATTGCACAATCCTAAAAACGATCTTAATTGACGAAGAGTTGTCGGGTACGGGATATTCGCAATGGCTTCCACCCTTTTCTGGATTAATCTTGTGCCCTTATCGGACACCACAAAACCTAAAAATTCTACCTCATTCTTGAAGAAATGACATTTATCCAATTGGATCTTCATATTAGCAGAATCAAGTTTTCTGAAAATTTACTCTAGATCTTTGAAAAGGGACTTTTCATCCTTGCTAAATATAATAATGTCGTCAATATAGACGTAGCAAGTTTTTCCAATAAAATCGTGCAGAATATCGTCAAGTGCTCGTTGGAAGATGGACGAAGCGTTTTTTAAACCGAACGGAAGTCTCGTGAACTCGAATTTTCCACCATTGACCGAAAACGCGGTCTTTTCGACATCCGCTTCCCTTAAAGGGATCTAATGAAACCCACTCTTCAGATCAATGACGCTAAATAACTTATTTCCTCCGAGCCTCGATAGCACTTCTTCCACTTCTGGGATTAGGTATCTATCTGCTATGGTAATAACATTCAGTTTGCGAAAATCAACTCTGTAAAAATCAAATCTGTACTTTTTCTTACCCGAGGCGTCCTCTTTCTTGGGAACAACCCAGATAGGTGAGTTATAGGGTGACCTGGACGGACGAATAATTCCATCAGTCAAAAGTTTTCCTATCTCTTCATCGACAATTTCCTCCAAAGCCATTGGGTACGGATAGTTTCTAGTATATGTGGGCATATCCGTAGTTGTTCGAATTTCACCTAACACCTTTATGTACACCACGAAGTCGGGATCAGCAAAAAGATTCTTATTCTCATTCACTAATCCCATCAACCGTGATCTCTGATATTCTGCTAAGTGATTCATACAAAAAATTTAAATTTTGTTCACATTTTGAGCCAGATGTTGATATATTGGTACCTTAATACCATTTTTGATTTGAAAGTAATTTTCAGCTGAATAAATGACCGCAGACAATTCTCTTAATGTATCGTGTCCAATAATGGCGTCAAAAGTTCGTAAACCTTGTAATATGTAAAATTTGATAGAGCCAATATCCTTACCAAATAAGTCTAAGTAAGTATGATGCATAACTAAGACTTTACCAGAAATAACATTTGCCGAAAAATATCCTGATTGATTAAAGGTTTATTGACCAAGTCTGCCTTAATATAGTTTTTATTACTTCCAGTGTCTATTAATATCCTAATCGTATGACCGTTCCTCGTTTTGACCGTAAAGTATGGTAACGAGGAACTATTTAACCAAAAAAAATTTAGGTCTGAGTTCAATTCTTGGAAGGAATATTCTTCCGTAGCAAGTGTTTCTTCATTCCCGTAATCATACGGATTAAGGAAATCGTTCACATCCTCTTTGTTCAATACATCGTTATATTCTGTTATTCCTGCCGCTCCTTCGACCACTTCCTCTTGCGGTTGAGCGTCTGATATGCCCTGCATATTTTCCACATGAACTACTGGGCTTACTTTTTCTCCGGTTTCCAGATGAAAATTTCTTTGAAATATATTTTCTGGCCCCTGAAATGATCCTCCTGCTGGCCTTTTAAATGCTGGATTAAAATTGGGTCTATTCATGTAATTAATTCGATTAGTTTGCATGGATTGATCGACTTCCATGGGTTGTGGCCTATGCCCCGATTGATTATTATTTATAGGATAATATTGGGGATTACGAGGATACTGAGGTGAATGCTGACCAAACTGAGGTCGAGCTTGATTAGGATTTTTAGCAAAGTATTGAGGATTACGGTTGAAACTATGCGGATTAGATGGGAATTATGGAGTCGAGGGGGTAGTGGAGGTCTCTGTTGGCCACCAACGTAGGCTAGTCCTGGGAAGAAAACCTGTCTATAAGCGGCGTTATTCCCATGGTTAAAGGGATGCTTAACAGCACCTGCGTGACGAAGGTGCCCCTGAGCATGGTTAGTCCTGATATTCATGTTCTCTAACCTTAAACAAATTTTTAATGCTTGCGGTAAGGATGTTGGGGACGAGACAGCCAGCAATCTTGGTAAATCCCCTTTCAGGCCTCTCACAAAAGTACCGAGGGCCTTCTCCCTGCAAGCACTCGTCCTATTCAATAGGCTTTTCTCATCATAGTCCAAACAAGCAACCTTATCCAGTATAAGCGAGAGGTGTTGATACGCCTTCTGGTAAAATTCAGTTACAGACATGCCTGCCACAAAGTGGTCATCTGATATTCGAGAGTACTTATGTCTCGCTTATCAGAATAGTGCATCATGAGACACTTCTTCATTCTTCTCCAACTTTTGGGTTTTTTTCTTTTTTTTTTTAATTTACTAATAAAATTGCAGGTTTTTTTCATAGGATGTTAATCTTAATAACTAATTTACATAAAATCTGTCATGCTACCGGAACTGTGTGTGCTGATGACACGAGACGATGTTTGTTGATGACGTTGCTTGATGGTGTTGACTCTTGTCTTGTTGAATTTAGTTTTTTTTTTCACTCTAAACAGTTTTATATTCTTATTATTTCTTTTCATTTTGTTTTTCAGCTATTTATTTTTCTTTAACTTCAATATATTGTTTATTTTTATTTTCACATTTTTTCTTACGAGTGCTTGATGGTGTTGACTCTTGTCTTGCTGAATTTAGTTTTTTTTCACTCTAAACAGTTTTATATTCTTATTATTTCTTTTAATTTTGTTTTTCAATTATTATATTATTAGATTGTTTTTTTATTTTTATAATTGTTTCTTTTTCTTTAACTTCAATATCTTGTTTATTTTTATTTTCACATTTTTTTTTTCACATTTTTGTCATCATTTTTTTTTTTTGTTTGTTTATTATTTCATTAGAACCATTGTTTTTTTTTCTTATTGACCGTGGCCGCTGATCCTTAAAAATCTCCCTTTTGCCGGTACTACTCTAGCGCGCCTTTTCCACGGAACTTTTTTTTTATTGAGTATCTGTTCTTTGATTAACACGGATAGATTAACACGGATCGATTAACACGGGGTTACCTCTAATCCTTCATCGATTTCGTAAGGATAGCGGGTCCCTGCTCGGACGCCAATTAAAAAACGTTTACAACAATTAAGTTTTTAAAAAATGGTTGCGCGTCACTAACAACGCGTCTTCTTTATTTGTTAATCAGAACAGAACTAAACAATCATAATTTAATAAACTACCCTAACCATCTCTCTGCTGCTGGCATTGCAAGCCGGATCGGGTGTCCATCAAACTGCACTGGCTGCACATACCAAGAAAGACATAGCCGTGAGAATGTTGTCAGCAAGTTATTCTCAATATGGAATATTACCCCAAATATGTGCTGACGCTATGTCTATGATGAATGCGCGTGTTGAAGTTGTTGGATCAACTTATTTATTGTTAACTTACATGCAAAGTCTTTTATAAAGCATCTATAATAACTTTTTAATCCTAGGAATGAGCGCACCCCAAACAGTGTAGTCAGAGCACGAAAACTTTCCATCGCTTTTACTTTGTCGGGGCAAGTTTTTATGCCCCCTCTCGTCACTGTAAATCCCAAGTATTCCACTTCAGTCTTGAAAAAGTGTGACTTTTCTACAGAAACTATCATATTAGCCTCATACAGGCCTTGTAATACCCATTTTATGTCTTCTACATGTTGTTCTGCTGTCCGTGAAAAAATTATTACGTCGTCGACGTAAACATGACATATTTTGTCAATTTTCTCACGAAGCACATCATCAATGGCTCTCTGGAATATGCTTGGTGCATTCTTCAGACCAAATGGAAGTCTGCAAAGTTCGTACTTTCCATTGTTCACAGCGAAAGCTGTTTTTTTCTCTATCACGTTCAGTGAGATCGATTTGATGGAATCCTGACTTCAAATCTAAGGTTGTGAAGTATTTCGACTTCCCTAAATTTGATAAAATGTTCGTTACGTTTGGAATTGGATATTTATCATCTATAGTTTTTCCATTTAATTTCCTAAAATCCATTACCAAACGTTTTTTTTATTACCGAATTCGTCGTTGCCTTTTTTGTTAACGGTCCATATCGGATTATGCCATTGACAAGAAGGTCTTTGATTTCAGTGTTTACGAAATCAGCAACCCCTATTGGGTAGGGGTAAAGTTTAGTATAAATTGGCTCTTCGTTTTTGGTACGAATTGTAGCCATAATCTTTGTATTGTAGGGGAGGGATTCGTTATGATCCGCAAAAACCGCAGAAACTTCGTTAATCATTTCCGCGAAGGGCATTTTTACCTCACTTGGTATTGACTCAGTGTTGAGTTCGAGAAAGCTTACCTCCTGACATTTTAAAAACAATAATTTTCCTTTCCAAAATCATGCAAAATTTCGCCTTGTTTAAGGTCAATCTTTGCATTGACTTTGTTTAGTAATTCGTGGCCAATTATAGCGTCGAAAGTGTTTAAATTAGGTAAAATGAAGAAGTCAGAATTTGTTCCTAACACATTTACCCTGCACTTGTTTTCAACTTTTGTATTACCATGAATAGATTTTACATGGAAAGGGGCGGAGACAGGAGTTACTGCTTTTAGTTCTATTCATGGTTTTATATAATTCTTGGAGGCCCCAGTATCAATTAATAATTTTATTTCTTCCCCCGCTCCACCTATAGTTTTTCCGATCCAAGGGAGCAGGGATTTTCCCCTAAAAAATTAAGTTCATCATCATGTAACTCCTTTTCCTGACTATCTGCCTCTGATTGGTAACGTTGTTCTTCTACTTCGGAGTTTATATGATTAATACGTTGCATGTTTGGACCAGTTGTTCTATCTGATCCCGTGCTTCTCTTAAATTGCTGAGGTTGACTTCGATAGTTACTAAAGCGCTTGCTGTGGATTATTGTTTTGACGGTTATTCGGATTATAGCCTGTGTTTTGCCGGAACCGAGATGTGGAAACATCCACATCCATTGTTTCGGCTCTGTTTTGGCCTACCTGGTTATTTTCATAAAACATAGGCCGTCAAAGTGTGGATTTTTTTGAGTTGCCGAATAACGCATGGCACTCTCTTGCCTCTTTTGAAGGTTGAAATTTTCTTGCTCAATACAAGGTTTTCTTTACTGGGTGTTGGGATGAGATCTTTATTGATACTGAAAACTATTTACTTGTGCGAAAGGGTTACTTGAATGTTTGAAAATAACTTAGTGATCTAGAACAGGGCAGTGTATGTAGAGTAACAGTGTTGCATTGTGTTACATGTGTGTACATATTTGTCGTTCCTTCACAACACTGGGTACTAATAGGACTTCTATGTATTAGCGAAGCTAGTAGCGAATACGTATCTCTCGTGGTTGGCCTCTACCTCTTGGGCTAGGGCTAAAACAGATAGTAAGTCGGATGGGCGAGCAGAGAAAAGAATATCACAAAGTAGTTTCTTAAGGTCTGATATAAAAACGCGTAATGCATCACCTCTATATTTCTCATTCATGGAGGCTGCCAAATCCCTTTCATATGTCATGATAGTCTTGTTAATAAGAAGGGTTAATTTTCTTTCTACTTCATCGTAGAATTGTAGGGCTGAGTGGAAAGCTCTTGCTTTATTAAATAAATCGGACGTTTGTCCGCATAAGTAAAATCAAGTCTGGCTATAATTGCGTTAAAGTTGAGAATTGTGTTAAACGATGATAAGGCCGCATCAGCCCGTCCTCTAATTTTGTTTCTTATAATCGCTACCGCTTGGTAGTGTTTTGAACTACCGTCGTAGTTCTTGAACATTTTATAGGCGTTGTGGGCCGCCTGCCTCCATGACACATATTTGTCATGTTCCCCATTAAAATCTGGTAAAGTTTTTACTTCGAACTCCTCACTCTGTCTGGTTAGAGCAGCATTTACTGCAGCCTCTATAGCAGCTACAAGTCCTTCTTGACTGTTCATCCTGTCTTGTATCGTTAACCTGTTCAAGAGTTCACTAATGTTACCGTTCAAGTCACTCAAAGGCTCACTAAAATTACTGTCCAAGTCACTCAAAGGTTCACCAATATTACCGTCTAAGTCCCCCAAAGCTTCACTAATATTATCGTCCAAGTCACTCATAGACACTTTGGCACAACACAGATGAATTTTAGGGATATCTATCTTGTTAAATTTTTAAACTTTTTATGATTTTTTATTTGCTTATTATTTCACAAAATTTCCTTTTTTTATTTTTCTGTGCATTTCTGCGAATTTATTAACATATTAAAATACCCGGTATTTTATTTTCTTAAACACTTATTTTTTTTCTTTATAATTTTCACAATCTTTTCTATTTTTCCTTAAATTCTTGTTCGTTTCCTTATAAATTTCGCAATATTTTTATTTTTTCTCAAATTGTTGTTTCTTTATAAATTTCGCAATTTTTCTTATTATTATTTTGTTCGCACTTAAATTTAAAGAGAAATTCACTTACAAGATTTCCTAATGCGGTTCTTTTTGTTACTCCTGAGTTAAGGCGGCGAGCTGATGATTCTATTGATGTTGATTATTGCTTCGTCCTTTGTTGACTGCACGGGATTTTTCAGTTTTTTAAAGCCCGTTTAGCCGTTTTTAATTAATAGCGAGTGAGTGTTTTTTGCAACATATTGAGCCGTTTGGCCGTTGTTTTTTTTGCTTTTCACTTTTTCCGCATGTGTCCTACGTTGGACGCCAATTTAACAAATTAGTTTGTTATATTTTTATTTCAACCTATTATATACCTCGAAGTTATAAACGATATGTCAACCCAATCGTTCCTCGGAGCTTTTGCTTGCTTTTTCGAAAAATCACGCAAGAATAATTTTACACTATGTTGACTCGAATTGAGGCGTGTTTGAATTCACGTCCTTGATCTCAAACGGGCAATAACCGGGCATATATTGTTCCGATCACTTCCGGACATTTTCTAGTAGACAACATTATTTTACCATCTCTCCAACCAGACTTGTCAAGTTATTGATAAGTGATGCTAATCGTTGGCAAAAATTAAAAGTCCTTCACCATCAGTTTGCATTGAGATGGAAGGAGAAGTACTTAAAAGAGCAGCATAGGCGTGAAGTGAAAATATCCCGAAAAAGAACTCGAAATAGGTGACCTTGTTGTAATTCGACAAGATAATTTGCCCTCGACCAAGTAAAAGTTAGGACGAATAGAAAAGTTATACTGCGGAAACAGCGTCAAGAACGTTCACCAGACCTATTGTTAAGCTCGTTTTGTTGCCGAAGTCTGAGCTGCGCTAATATAATCTTACTCGTTTTTCTCGTTTCTTTACTTTTCTTTTTTTCTCTTCCCTTTTTTACACATCGAAGTACATCATCGCGATCGGAGTGTGGGGTCGAATGAAGAGCAGCCAGAAGCCGGAGACACGTCCTGCGGGCTTTGTCACAGATGACATCCACTCCGGAGTTGTTTCCGCTTTAATGACGTCTGCGTTATTGTTTCAATTGCCTAACAAAATCTCACAGACTGAGGGACTGCACTAGCCGAGAGTGGTGCACAGTCTGCCTTGAACAACATCATTTCCTGCTACATCGGTATAGCGCTGGCAATGACCGTAAAAGGCAGACGAAAACCATGTCAGCAACGGCAGCAGCAAGGCCATTATCGGCAGCAGCGACACCACCACCGCCATCAGTATCATCCACATCGCGACAACAGCAAGCCCGGAATCCTTACGTCAGAGTGCTCCGAGGAGAGAGTCACAACAACCGCTCGGGAATACATTTCTCTTTTGATATCCCCATGCATGATGGTTTTGACCCGATTGGCTCATGTAAAATTGTAGAACATATTTCTTATTATTACTCTTGTACACCCTGTAGCTTAGGTAAATATCCCCGACTTAAACTCCCGATTATTTACTTTGTAAATAAACCTACGTTTTAGAACGTTCGTAGAAAATATCTAATAATCGTCGTTTTTCTTTATTTCCCCCACTTATTTTCGGAGAAACTACTTTAACCCTCAACAAATAGGCTTTCCAATTAACCTGAGATTTTCTTGCAGAACAATTTTATTGATGTTATGTTGGTATCCGAAGCTCACTTTAAGCTAAAAACGCATTTTAAAATAAAAGATTATGACTTAATACAGACGATTCACTACAGTAACAGATCTTGCGATATATGCAATTTTAAATAAAAACGCCATTAAATATGAAATAAGATTCCTTATTAGCAAGTTGTAGACTTACCGTTATATGCTGTATATTTCCCCTCAGGACTGACCGCAGTATGTGAACTAGAACTCCATTCTTAGTTGATATTAATGTCAAGCTGCTCTGGTGGAGGTTCAGGCTCATAAATTCGAAAAGGCACGAGCTATGTAAACGTATTATAAAATAATATTTAAAAACCTTCCTTCAGGCAGTCCAACTTATAAGCCTCCACATCCTAGGAAAAATGCCAGAAACGTTTGATTTTATTAGATTTGCACTGGTATGCCATAAAACTTCTTGGATATCACAAGCAACCTAGACTTTAATTCTAACCCTACACCTATTACAATGCATTGCGCCACAATTACGATAACCTTTGATTATTTTCGACAAAAAATAGATTTATATCAAATTATGGAAATATTCACGAACTTGATACAGAAAGTTGTTGCGTCATCTACGTTATGATAATCGTATACTGCGCCGTATTTAGAAGACAGCCAAAATACAAATGCATTTTGAATACAAACCTTCATCTAAATGTTAATAACAATGAAAACATGTTGTAGAATGCAGTATATTATATTAAGTGATCGACAATGCGCAAATTTCCCGTACGAGTTATGAATGATGATGATTGGGCAGATCTGATAAATCTTAAGCGGAAGATCATTTTAATCATACGAACCCGTAATGGAAAGTCACCAGGCTATGATAAAATTAACAACTTAGTTGTAAAAGCTTTAGAAGCAAAAATCGTTTTAAGATTGCCATTTCCCGACTCAGTAGAAATGCACCAAAATAATAATGAATCATTTTTTAAGTTATTGTTGCAATTATTTCTAATATCATTTTACATTAGTATCGAAGTGGTGTTTACGACAAACTTTTTATGTAAATATCAACAATGATTTTTCTGGAACCAGCACTATGTACAATCTTTACATCAGATACACCACTCACTGATAATTTCTTGGTAGTCAAAATTCAAATGTGACTTAAAAAATTTAGAATATAGTCGCACATTAACACAGGAAAATCCGCTCATGTTACCTTTTCAACGCTACGAGGTGATTATCCAGCAAACTATCTAAATGGTCATGCAATTCGCATGTTAGTTAGTTATTTGGCCATTCATCCAGAGATATAGCTGGCATAAAAAGACCATATCAAATCTCAGGGATAACCGGATTACAAATTGGCACAGCGAAAATTCCAACATTGAAGTTGTACAAAAATGTCAATCAAAACCTTTTCGCTTTATAACTATTGCTTCCTGATTTATTACCAACAAAGCCTTACACAGTTCTCCCACTGTACGAAAAGAATCAGTAAATTAAATGAGGAAAGAATATTAAAAAATATCACAATATTTTGAATTTCCCATTATAGTGGTTTATATCTATGAATACAATATACATATCGGTGTATTATTACATACAGTTTGATATATATCACTTTGATGCCATTTTTATAATAGCTCGATAAAGTCTAGATATAAGATAAGATAGGTGAAGTTGCAAGCGCCAATGTGATACGAAAATGAATCAGAATGTTCGAAACAACCGTCTCAACAGTACCAATTACGGTTCGTGGTCGCCCAGTTTCTGCAAGATCAGCCGACATTGTTGGGCGTGTTCGTGTTTCAGTTTAGCGAAATCCGCAACAGTCAACACGTAAGAGAAGTCAGTCTTTGGATGTCAAAAGAACAACTTTACGACGAATTTTGAAACGTGATTTGCATTTGAAGGCTTATAAGATTCAGATAGTCCAAGAATTAAAACCTGATGATGCCAATAACCGACTTAACTTTGTCAATTTGATGCTAGAGCGGTTCAACAACGTGATTTTTAGTGATGAGGCCAATTTTCACCTTATTGGCCATGTGAACAAGCAAAATTGTCGGTTCTGGTCCGATACTAATCCCCGACGCTTGCATGAACGTCCACTTCACAGCCCTAAGCTTGTCGTGTGGGCTGGGAACGTCAACCGGTATTATTGGACCATACTTTTTTGAGGACGAAAGAGGGCATGCGATGACGGTTAGAGCGAACAATTTTTGCAACATGCTAGCAGACTTTTTGGTGCCAGCTTTGCAAGAACTTCAAGGCAATACCTCGAGGATGTATTTTCAACAGGATGGGGCCACATGTCATACGGCTAAGGTATCCATAGAGCTGCTGAAAAATGTTTTTCCTGGAAAACTCATTTCGAAAAGGGGGGATATTGAATGGCCCCCCGTAGCCCCGATCTCTCTCCATGCGATTATTTTCTATGGGGCTACCTCAAATCGGTAGTCTACGAGAATAATCCGACCAATTTAGAGCAGTTGAAGAGGAACATTATTCAGGAAAGTAACAAAATACCGAGAACAACTTTTCAACGAGTTTTCCAAAATTTGCGACTTCGGTTCCAAGAGTGTCAAGCAGCCGAGGGAAGCCATTTGGACAACATTATTTTTAAGTCTTAAAAATTCCCGCTTCTACTTTTTAAAAATACAAATATATTTTTTTTATGTTTCGTAGTTTTTTTTTTAATTGAATATTTAAACCGCCAACACCCTTATGGCCCACCCTGTATAAATTTAAAATAATTAATATTTTAAATGATGTTAAATTCTATTCCAATTGACATTTTTATTATCCAGAATTTGTTGTCTATTTGTGCGTTTAAATTTCAGCGGTTGATTCCCCGCGCATTGTGACAAAGTGTCAAACATAAAGTGAAGTACAAAGGGATGTACACCCACAAAGAATATTTGTACAAAACACATTAAGGTGAAACATTAAACTAACCATTAATATTATGCATTACACTGGATCTTCGTCTATATATATATGTATGTGAAAACTTATCCGGCCCTGCAAATAGATCTGTCACTACTATGTACTGTATATCCCTGTAAAAAATAGTCGCATCGGTTATGTAAACCTTCAATCAGATTTCCGGTATATATTCCGATATAGAAATCTAAGACTCGATTTTCCACAAGCAATAGTTTATCTTGTTCAAAATGTATTTACCAAATGTTACCAAATGTATTTCATGACTTTGTAAATCGTTTGAGCGATGTCCGTCTGATTGCACAGCTTAATATTTTGCTATCACAGCCGGGGATTGTAAATGGGTTGTATACTCGTAGAACCGCCCCCTCTGGTGCCTCTCATACAAACTGACCGATTTTACGAAATTCAAATTTTGCCTTGCCATTCCTGTTTTGTACACTGCAGAGATCTGATCTCATCATTATATTGATCTATAATTTTTGGTAAAACTGGAATAAATAGATCGGTTAAACATCCCCCTTTATGCATCTCCCATACAAATGACCGCTTCAACCCAAATATTCATAGGTTAATATCCTTAACAAGTTTACACTAAATTCAGTCAAGTTTGGTACACGTTAACGGTTTGTCGCGCCTTTTGTATTGTTTTCTGATTTGCTTTATAATTCTTGCTGAATTTCAGAAAATCGGCTTGCCAACCATGCCTCTGACGTAAATGCCGTATGTAACCCTTAGATTCATATCCTCTACACAGTTGCACTAAATTCAGTAAAATTTGATACGCGTTAAGAGCTGGGTTGGATAGTGTCTGAAAATGAAAACGAGGAGCATTGTCACGCTCCTTCTAGTACCTCCTATACAAATTGAGCGATTTTCCGAAATTGTATTTTCCATGTAAATCCTAATTCGCAGACTAAATGATCGATTTAACCAATATATTCTTAGCTTTATATCAGGTAGTGGTTGGTAATCTTAATTCTGAGAATTAATATGGTCTGCTGTTTATACAAATTGACCGATTTACTGTAATTCAAATTTCAGCTCGTAGATTGACATGACTTAAATTGTTGGCAATAGCGTTCAATATGCTTGGTAAAATATGATAAAATCGACGAGCCGATTCTGGTACCTCCCATATAAATTATCTGATTTAACCCATATACCTCTAAACTCATATCATTCATTCAATTGTACTAAATGCAGCATTATGCATTGCAAAGCACTTACTAATAGGGTCAAGTGATTTACCACGTGCCTTCTGGCATTGTACATAATTTTGCACTAATGTGAAAGACGTATGTAAGTCAGTTCACCTTACTGAAGCTGTAAAACGTCACTCACATTGTGTGAAAGAGATTTGATCCAAAAAATATTGGTAACATCAGAAACCAGTAATATTGAAACATTGTTGCGAGAACGAAATTAGTACTAGATCAAAGAACAAAAAACAACAAATTTAATTTTACCAGCGCCACTTTTTTATAAAAATGTTCACAAGTGTCACACAGTTTATTACTTCATCATCATCACTTCATCATTTCTTGATTTTTGTTTTGGGAGTAAACAAATTTCAAGCACATAATTCTCGAGAAACAATTCCGTGGAGAGGTAAATTGGTAAAGAGCAAACCAAAATTTTATTTGAGCTGTGTACTAGAATTGCCGATATTTATGATTCCTAATTCGCTACACAAAATTTACTAAAAGTGAATCTATCGGAGTCCAGAAGTGTTGCACAAGACGAGGCTAGTACGCTGATTAAAGGAATTTTGTTTATCACGTAATTTTAGGCAGTTGAAATTATTAGCAACCTTTCACGTAAATTTCGTTTGAAAATGCTATTTGTATTGGAGTAGAGCACGAAACTAGCTGTGGAAGTTAGCGGGGTAGCGATGAAGGCGGAGAAGCCAGTTCCGAGTAGCGGGAATGGTGCGGTTGGTTGAGAAATTATCTAATTATGAGATTTAGATAGATCTTTTAAGTAGTGCATTTCGTACAAATGTCTTTAGCTGTGGGAATAGAAAATTGTCTTGCACATATAATTTCTCAAAGAACGAGAGAAATTACATGCAAGTTGCGAATTATAAAGAAATAGTTTGAGATAAAAATCCAAATGAATTAGTTAAAATTTTTGGTATCGTGGACGTATTTCTACATCAACGTCAACTTTATTAATTAATTCAAACATACAAAGTTGCTCTATTTATACTAAAACTCATATTTACATAATGGGTGCAACAAAGACAAACATATTTACAGAATAGTGTTGTTTATCATAGACTTAATTCTAGAATGTTCTTATTTACATAACAATTGAAAAGGAGATAACAATAGACTATGTAATGGGAGTGAGAGGAACAAACATGACTTACTGTCGTAAATGAAATTCTAGAAAAGTCCTATTTACAGATAAAGAGGGAAAGATATGACATATATCATACTTGAATGTTCTGGGAGCGGTTTTGATGATCTTTCTATAATATACACTTAGAGAAATTGCACTCACATACTACAAACTCAAGATGTTTTATTTTGAGAGTAGGGAAGTGCTCAGCAGTAAGCTTAGAAAAGTTAAGTAGCCGATACTGGTTCCACGAACTTACCACGAAGCTTAGTAATGTTAAATTTTAGATTCAAAATAATTCACAATGATTTTATTTATAAAGTTAGGTTGGTAGTTCATTTACGTATATAGTACATTTGTGTACTTTATGGATAAAACAATTCATTAAGACAATTTTTGTTTCTAGAATAGTCAGTAATAAGTTTTTGCTTATAATTTAATTAAGTATAAACGCTGCAAGTTTATACATGCCGCCGGCTCGGTGTTGATGCGGGGCCTTGAGTCGCACATAGTACGGTTGCAAGCGACTTGATGGCTTCAGATAAAATGTACTGGTCCGGAGTATGTTTTTTTCCTTAGTATTGTGATGGTTTTCAGTTTTCGCCGGTTTGATGATTTCGGACGATGTCTAGCAGGTGGTGTAATTCTGGGGTGCCCTGAATATAAGAGGGTGTGATGGTAATGTTGAGATTTTCTGCAGGTGTTTTTAGACTGACATTTCCTGAATGTATGACTACGGGCAAGATAATTTATACAATACTCATACTTTCACACGATCCGATTTCGTTCTTTTGAATCCAAATTGAGAAATTTCGTGCAAAATCTTATGGCATGATATCCGTGGCATAATTTGCACTGGTGTACTTCAGACTCACGTTGGCGGTTATTTTACGTGATCATAAAAATCAAAAATAATTACGTTAGGAGAGATAATCCTCCTTCAATCTGATAGTGAATTCATTATGGACCGCTTTGAGTTTCAACCATCGGTTGATAAGAGATGGGTTTTGAGAAATCATTTCGGGTAAAGCCAGCATGGGTTCAACTTTGAGAAAATGACCGGGCGTTAAAGCCGTCAGGTCATTGGGGTCTTCCGACATTGCGGAGATAGGTCTACCATTAAGTACTCCTTCTATCCGCGCAAGGATAGTAGCAAATTGTTCGAAAGTGAATTTGTGGCTGCCACCGATTCTTCTAAGTGATACTTAAAACTCTTTACAGCGGCTTGCCAAAGAGCGCCCATGTGAGGTGCATGTGGTGGAATAAAGCTAGGCCCAATGAAACTCCGACCATTGTCTGTAACTACCCGATAGGGTAGACCTCGCCTTTTAACAAAACGAGCAAAAGCAGCTTCGAACGCTGCCGCGGATAATTCTGTGCAAGTTTCGAGATGGATTGCTTTTGTATGTAGAAAAACATACAAAAACGCTAACGTAAGCCTCTATAAGTCTAGCTTGGTGAAGAGTAGAGCGTGGCGTGGAAAGGGGGCGTGAATCTATCTGTGGGAATAGGTGCCATTTTCTGTGAACCTTGTTGTCGCTTGTACGTTATTCAAATTTTGCATTTGTATATTATGCCTTTGGCTCTTCGCCTAAGACGAGATATGTAGAATTCCGTTTGAGCCATTCTACATAAAAGATTACGTTCGGCATGTGCCAGAAAATGATGCAAGTGGGTCAAACAAAAATGACACGATCCTGAATTTCCTGGCAGAATTATTGGGTGGCGTTCATTGTATGGTAGTGGAGCGTCAGAAAGCCTGCCATTGACGCGAAGAACATTTTGGGAATCTATAAACGGATTTAAAGGGTTTAGCGAGCCCTTTTCACCAACTTCTTCTGAATTTGTCAGAGCCATGAACTCTTGTTTATAATATTGTGCTTGGGCTACCGTTATTAAACGATTTTTGACGAATTGAATCTCTTTGTGGCTGTGATCAAGTGAATCAAATACATGATTGTTTTGAATATGCGATGGGTCTTGAGATAAAAACGAAATATACGAGTATACGATATTACTCTTAGTGCCCCAGTATAAGAGAAAAATCTCAACAAAATATCCGACTCTTCAACGGAAATCTGCAATGACTGTACATTGGTCGTTACTTCAGGAAGGCTAATGAGTTCCTCTGTGGTCACGTTTTTGGAGAATTAAATAGCCAAGAAGGACTATTCTACCAAAGTTTATTGTGAACGATATCTTGAGGTCTAGCGCTTCGAGTGCCTAAATCAGCAGGATTGTTACGCGTTGGAACATGACGCCAAGTCGCTCCTGGTGCAGTCTCATGTATTTGAGCAGTGCTATTAGCATGTATGTTTCCCAGGTCCACGGCGGTTTTGTAAGCCGACCGAACACGATGGAAGCATCCGTCCATAAGATCGTTTCGCTGATAGGGACGTCTAAGACCGATTTCACGTACTTTATCAATTTTGCAAGTAAAACTCCTCCATTGAGCTCTAATCGAGCCGGGCCAACTGGCTGAAGCGGGGCTATTTTGCTCTTAGCTATGAATAAATTGGAGAATACAATCGACTTAAGCGTTTGGCACCTTATGTAGACACAAGCACAATAAGCTGCCTTGGAAGCGTCACAATATCCATGAATATGTATGATGTCAGACGACGAATATCGAATCCAGCGTGGAATGTTTATGGTTTCAAGGTAAGAAAGGTCGGAGGCAAAGTTACACCAATCTATTAAGTTACACCAATCTATTAAGCTGATTTCTTCATCCCAGTCTCGACCTTCACGCCATAGCTGTTACATTATCAGTTTTGCCCGAATAATAGTAGGAGTTATCAATCCTATAGGATCAAAAGGGCTGGCCACTGCCGATAGAACTTTACGTTTGGTTATTTTCAATTCAGCATTTATATCAGGGAAAGAGTAAGAGAAGGCATAGGTTAGCGCATTCCATTTAAGACCTAAAGAGCTGGTTTCATTAAAGCGCATAAAATTTTCATCACATAAATCTGAAGGTTTTAAATGAGAAAGCAAACGAGAATCGTTTGCATTAAACTTCTACAAGTCTACAAGATGTGTTTGTTTGATTATAGATTCTTCTATTGTGAAACTACCAAACAAAATGTTTTCGACATACGTTTCCTTATGTATTATCGACGCTGCGGGTGGATATACTCGTATACTTTTTGAATCGATTGCTTATTGCTTAAGTGTACGGATGGCGAGAAAGGGTGCACAATTTATGCCGAACGTAACTGTGTTTAGTTGATAATCTTTATTTGGGCTTGTTATATCAGTTATAGAAAACCACATTTTGTTTCTAGTTTCCTTAATGTTGTTGATCCGCTTTATTGTCAAAATACGAATGAATTTATATTCAATTACAATTTTTGTTTTACTTAACCTAATTCTAGTTTTTGCTTTGTTTCTTATTAAGACTTTTAAGCAGAGTCATCACTTTTGATTTTAAAATAAATTTTCTATTGAATTATACTTTTGTTGCGACATAGCGTCAGCAAAAATTGCTATTTTAATTCTTGAGAAATAAATTGACAAATAAGAAAGGTAAGTGAACGGAACTGCGGTTTAAAATTTTTTGTCGTTAACTTATCTACTTGGTGTAAAATCTTTTGATAAACTCTGCCCGCAGGGTGGACTAGTATCTATCGATACATTTTTTGAATATCTCCAGCTGAGAATAGTTGATACCAAGTCAGTTTGAAATGTCGGTCCCGTGTGTAAAACGTCATTGAGCGAATACCCGGTGTTGATGCCAAAATATGTATATTTCCCATAACTTTCATATTCATTTTTAGTTTGGCATCCGCCTGGCCACCCTAATGTTAATTCGCCAAACATCCACGGCTTGAGCGCGTAAATCACACACCAACTCAAGCTTTAATAGTTTGATTGGTGTGTGTTACCGAATGTTCTAAAGATGGCTACAATCTGTCTTATATACTCTCTTAGTTGCTTTGTCATTTCCAAAATTGCAGGCTAAAACTTACTTGTTACTGCGAGCTCAAACTATCCACTTCACATTGGTAAGCTTCCTCGCAAATTGTTCAATTCCAAATAAAGAAATAGAAATTGTCCATTCCAAATTCTACTTCCTTGTGTTTTTATTCTTTATTTTTTCCTTCCTCGGTGAACAATTTGTGAAAAATATTACAAGCTTCCTTGGAATATTTCCGGCTCACACAATTGTAAACCAAAAGCCACCTTTCGCTCCAGGCAACCCAAAATTCCCTGGAACCCCACATTTTCATGGTCCTTCGAGCCGGATAATAGGCCTTTTGGCACATTCTAATTAATACGTCTCTGGTCATAGACAGTTCAGAACTCGTGATCAAAGTGGATTCTTTGGAGAAGTTCGAACGGAATTTCGGATGTGTACGATTGAAGAATCGATACATGTATGCAACCATTCGCAGCGCCCTGTGAAATGAAGAAAATCGTTCAAGAATGTCCTCAAATTTTCGGAAATAGGAAAAATGAGTTTGTACTGACTTACGCTCCAAGTCCGTCTCAGAAGTAGGAGAGGGATTGGAATTCGGCCAACAACTCGTAGAGTCTCGGAGCCATGACGGCCCATACCACCATAAATCCTTATCCTGAGGAAGAAGTCCTCGACTTGCAAGATCAGCAGGATTAGTCTCCGAAGGCACATGGAAACATTTGGAAGGGTCAGTAATTTGAACGATTGGTGAAACTCTGTTGACGACGAAGGTCATCCAACAGCAAGGAGGTTTAGAAAGCCAGGAGAGAACAATGGTAGAATCTGTCCAGCAGAATATGGAATACTTTGGAACATCCAATACTGGAAGTAAACTATCGATCATTTCTGCTAAAAGGACAGCACCACAAAGTTCCAACCTCGGAATGGACAATGTTTTCACAGGGGCAACATTGGTTTTTGAACAGACAAGGTGAGTTGAAATGGAAGTACCTTTAGCTATTCGTATATATAAAGCGGCTGCGTATGCTTTCTCCGAAGCATCACAGAAGCCGTGGAATTGGACATCAGAATCTGGACTATAATCAATCCATCTTGGAATTTGAATCTGATCGATACTGGCATAAGTGGATTGGAACAGCTTCCACTGGGAAAGACTGCCAGGTGTTAGGACCTCATCCCAACCCGTGCCCTCAGACCAAATTCTCTGCATCAAAATTTTCGCAACAACTATACATGGCGAAAGCCAACCTGCAGGATCGAACAATTTCGAAATTTGGGAGAGAACTTCTATTTTAGTATTAGGGCAAGAGGCTGGAAAGGGCCTTGTGACGAAATAAAAAGCGTTTTTGCAGTGCTGCTCTCGTTGAATTCGAGAAAATTTTCGCACAACAAATGGTTGGATGGAAGATCCGCTAAGATATCCTTTGAATTTGCCGTCCACTTCTTCAAGGAATAACCGGCTGATTGGAGAGCAGAATGTAGCTCATTTTTTGCTTTAACAGCCATCGGAATAGAATGAGCACCAGCCAGGGCATCATCCACATACATATAATTGCGAAGAATTTTGCTCGCAATCGGATGGCTGGCTTGCACATCATCAGCTAGTTGGAGGAGAGTCCGAATAGCTAGGTACGGAGCACAGTTGACCCCAAAGGTCACTGTTTTCAGCTCGAAATCACGAATGTCTTCATCAATATCATTTCGAAATAAAATTCTTTGAAATGGAGTATGACCTGGATGTACAAGTATCTGCCTATACATTTTTTGAATGTCGGCATTGAATACGAATCGGAAAAACCTCCATTTCAGGATTAGAAGAGTTAAGTCACTTTGCAGTACCGGACCAGCATGCAAAATGTCGTTGAGACTTAACCCATTGGAGGATGCAGAAGAAGCATTGAATACCACGAGTACCTGGTTGTGCTCTCCGGTTTGATAACTGCATGATGTGGTAAATAATAATGCAGAGGATTTTTACACAAACTTGGTGGCGAAACTTCGAACATATGCTTCAATTGGGCGTATTCTAGAACTAAATTAATATACTCTCTTTTGAATTCAGGAGTTCGACGAAGTCGAGCGTCATTTCGAAGGAATTGTGTCATGGCACTTGCTCTGGATTGGCCAATGTGCACACTTTTTGGATATCCTTCTTTGAACGGCAGAGCTACGACGTATCTACCATCTTCGTTCCTCTTCGTGGTCGCGACGAACAAATCCTCACAGAACTTATCTGATGCCGTCATCAAGTTCTTCCGTGGAAGATTCTCCACCTCCCAAAAGCGAGAAATCTCTTTATCTGAAGAGATTTCGCAGAAATTCGAAACGATGTTGGAGGTGGTAGAAGAGGGACGAAGTGAAACTGGGCCGGTCAAGATCCACCCGAAAATGGTTTCTTGGGCCATTAATGAACCACAGATCTCACGCTTTACACCAGATAGCATAATAGAAGGTATGGAATCACCCCCAATAAGTATGTCTATCTTAGAACTTGTGTAAAAGTGTGGATATGCCAATTGAATTTGCGGAAGATCGGAAATGAAAGGCGCCAGAACTGTTCGCGATGGAAGATTTCCTGATAAATGAGGAACAACCAATGCATTGACTGAAATCTCTAGATTCTCATCAAATCTAGAGCCAAGAACTAAAGTGTATTCCTTTTGAACTGTAGCGGAAATTGAATTGTTTAGACCGGAAATGCGAGCGCTCGTACGTTTGAATGGGAGTTTCAGAACGTTGAACAACCGTTCTGAAATAAAAGTCCCCTCAGAACCAGAATCGAGGAGCGCGCGGGCCTGATAAGTAACCCCCAAATGCAATATTTTTACTAATGCCGTCCCTAGTAAAACACCCCGAGAATTTGTTGAAAAACAAGTTTGAACAACTCCAGCTCCTGGACTACTGGACTGTATTGAATTGGAAGAAAATGAAGCGGAGTTAGGATTCAAACTAGAACTGATGGTTGCGCTAGGTGACGGACTGGAAGAATTGTTGGAATTATTTGAGCCCTTATGCAGAAAAGTATTATGACGCTTGTTGCACTCAAAACAATTATTTTTGCTTAAACAATTCTTTACCGCGTGGGATTTGGAAAAACAGTTTGGGCAAAGTCCCTGTTTTTTAATTTCCGAAAGTCGCTGATTGTGGTCCATGTTCAGAAATTTCGGACACTTGCGAATTATATGCGACTCTTTCGGGCACAGTGGACATTTTGGAGAGGAAATCTTGTTCTGGAACGAACTAATTTTCCTAGCTCCCTTGGAATGCGAATTTTTATCCGATTGATTCCCTTGACGTCCATCGTTGAACTTAGGCAGACTTCGAATTTCCGAAACTGACTCTAAAGTTCGATGTCGATCTGTCAGGAAAGAATCAAGAGCTGACCATTTCGGAATTGAAGTTTTGTCAACTAAACTTTGTTCCCACAGAGTTAATGTTGAATCCGGAAGGCGGTTGGAACACAGAAATACAAAAATGGGATCCCAACTTCCGATATCGATATCAAGTAACTGCAGAGCAGAAATACACGAATTCATATCGCGTTGGAGATCCTTAATAGCTTCTCCGGATTCAGTTGGAATAGTCGGAAGGTTGAATAAAATCTTTAATTGCCCATTGACAAGGATTCTCTTGTTTTCAAATCGATTGCAAAGATTTTCCCAAGCCAACTGAAAGCCTTGATTGGTCAATGGACTTCTTTGAACTATGTCGCGTGCTTCACCTTGTGTCTTCTGACTCAAGTGGAACAATTTTTCGACCGGGCTAAGACGGGAATTCTTGATATACACGGCAGTGAACATATCCCGGAATGTGGGCCAAGACATATAATCCCCATTGAAGACCTCGGTTTGGCACGGTGGAAGATGGAAAGAATAGCCGGAATATGTATCGGGAGAATCAAATGTTTGAGAAAGGCTGATAGGAAGGGGTGGAATTTCCCTAAGAACTGGTTGGTTCTTGAAATCCTCACGCAGCTGACCCAATTTTGTCAAGCACTTGCAGTACGTCACATACGTACTTTTGTACTTGGCACGCAACGTCTCAAGTTCTGAGGCTTTACCCCCGTGCTCACCGTCTGCGTCGTCGCCTACACTCTCATTGTCATCTTCCTCTTCGTTGTCCCGATCATGAAGATGTCTGTCGAATGCAGCCTTAATTTCTGACCAAGTTGACTTAAGTTCTTCAATATGAATTTCTACCGAAAGAGCAGAGCATAGTGGAACTCTATTGTCACTGATGTCTGTGTCTGTGAGACGATCGGCTAAACGAATGAATGAATCAAGTGACATTATAACTTGGTTTCGAAAACCGAACAGAAGTTTTAATTGAGAAAAAAAATTTAAATGTGAACAAAATTTAGTTTCGGGAAAAGTAGTTGGTGCACTTTTGAAATATAATTTTCAAAATAACGCACAAAAATAGAAAAGAATCAAAATCAAAAATAGTTTGCAAAAAGAAATACGGAGATCTATTCTCTTAGAATTATTATTATTTTTTTTTTCAAATATGAAAAAAAAGCCAAATGTAAAAATTACTTTCAAAATGTATTTTTTAAATATTCAGAATTGCCTAGGTTTGAAAATAAAAAGAAAATCAAATTTTCGAAAATTTGGTGAAATTTAAGACAATATGTTAATTAAAAATGTTATAAGAATTGAGAAAAATATTTGCAGTTGCACTGGAGTGTCACAAATAATATGAATGCCGACCAGAATGGAGAGTAGGGTGAAGGGTTCATTAGCTTGGTAAATTCAATAACTAATAGAAGTCAAAAACCTACTTCGGTTTGAATTAGCGAACGAAAAAAAAGACAAATTGAAAAAGTAAATAAATTTACCAAAAAACGCTAACAAACGACTTGCACCGAATGTAGGGTACGCTACAAGATATAGAGTGCACCGTTGAATGTCCAAAAGAGCACTTCGCCGATATTTCCGACAAACGAAAAAAAATAATCAGTCGTAACAAACAAATTGAATAGCGACTCGAACGGGCTGTAGGGTACACTACCCAGAATCTGAAAAGAGAACACAAGAGATAATAGGTACTCTTATATATGGGTCAGCGTCATTGAAAGAGACGCTCAACAACAAGCTGTACCGCGACGTCGACAGCCAGCAGCGAACAAAGCGGAATTCCAAAAAACACCGTCGATGGACAAAACGAAGATCTCTTGATGGTTAGAGCAAATGTGCATATGTATGTATGTAAATGAGATCGTTAGAACGTGCGTGTGGTGATGTGCAATGGCAATTGGAAATATATGGATGACAATGTTTTGCGTTTAGAACAATATTGTGAGATCGAGAGAATTTGCATACGAATGTGTATGTATATATCTCTGACGCGAACGGCGAAAGCAATCTCTCATCAGATTAGATCAGACCGGGGCTACCTGCTGCACAGGCTACTATTTTTGGGTGGATGATCTACGGTTCATGCTCCACCTAAATTTTATTACGTTTCGCACTGAACTCTTTAGAAATATATATGAATTAAAATGACTGAATCTTGATATATGCACTACCAGTTTTCTTATTTTCAGAGCAAAACACAAACTTACATTTTGATTTTTTCAGCTAGATTTAAGCTATTATAATTCAAGCTATACATTCCAAAAATTTGAATTTGCTGATGCGCTTCTCGCATATGTCCGTTGGAATGCAAATTCAAAATCTCATTCATTTCCATAGTTCCCTTTTGATAAGAGTCTATATAAGACAGATCAGTTATTGTTCATTCATTGCAGTGGCACTGCAAGGCGGGTGGAATGTTGATGCCAAAATATGTATATTTCCCATAACTTTCATATTCATTTTTAGTTTGGCATCCGCCTGACCACCCTAATGTTAATCCGCCAAACATCCACGGCTTGAGCGCGTAAATCACACACCAACTCAAGCTTTAATAGTTTGATTGGTGTGTGTTACCGAATGTTCTAAAGATGGCTACAATCTGTCTTATATACTCTCTTAGTTGCTTTGTCATTTCCAAAATCGCAAGCTAAAACTTACTTGTTACTGCGAGCTCAAACTATCCAGTTCACATTGCTAAGCTTCCTCGCAAATTGTTCAATTCCAAATAAAGAAATAGAAATTCTCCATTCCAAATTCTAATTCCTTGTGTTTTATTCTTTATTTTTTTCCTTCATCGGTGAACAATTTGTGAGAAATATTACAAGCTTCCTTGGAATATTTCCGGCTCACACAATTGTAAACCAAAAGCCACCTTTCGCTCCAGGCAACCCAAAATTCCCTGGAACCCCACATTTTCACCCGGATTTAGTTTTTCGGGACGCATTAAATATCACGCGGACTTTCGTTGTTTTGTGTTCGGGTCTAACTACCGCATGTTGAGGGAGGTAGAACGAGTAATACTTGTTGTTAGATCCATCTTCTAGAGGAGAGGCTTCTTCCATCTGTCCAAGATCGAGGTATTCATTGAGTACAGATTTATACTTATCTTGAAGCTCGGGATCATTCGACAAGGTTTTTTCTAATCTGGAACACTGTCCCAGAGCAAGAAACCTGGATGAAGCGAGGAACACGGTGTCTGGTAGCTCTTCCTTAAATGGAAGTCTTACAATATAGCGGCCATTTGCGTGACGTGTAGTCGTTTTTAAGAAAAATTCCTCACAAAATTTGTCATCTTCAGAGATTTTTTTTTGAAATAGGCACCTTTTCTTGCACCCAGAATCTTCTTACGAGGTCATTAAGTTCTGCTATTTCTAAATTAGTGCTAAAGAACTGAATTTGTTCAGCCTGCATTGGACCGCTGAGTACCCATCCAAAATTCGTATCGTATGCCAATGTTTCGCCGCAGATATTTTTTTCATGCCATCCAAATTTATGAAACGTTCGAGTCATTTGCAATTATCAATTTTTTGCAAACGAGGCACTTATTCTTGCTTTTGCAACTACCTTTAGTATGGGAGGAGGACAGACAATTGTTGCAATATTTATTTTTGAAAACAAAATCAATACTTTGCTGCGGTGGAAATTTTTTGAACTCGGTGCAAATCCTTATGCTGTGGTCTGACTCGCAAAGTAAACACAGTGAGTTCAACTTATCCTGAGATACGTATATTTGAACTTTTGATGCAGAGGGAAGTTGGAGACTGCTTCTATCCTTTGCTGATTTATAATTTGATATTCCTTCTACGACATCAAACATATTAATCAGGAACTCATCCATTTGAGACAAAGTTGGCAATTCACGATGAGATTTAAATGACTGTTTCCAATAGGAAAGCGTCTCATCTGGAAGTTTCGTAGATATTAAATGTATTAGAATAGGGTCCCACCTTTCGGTTGGACCTTCAAGAGATTTCAAAGTCGATAGACAATCATTAACGGCCGATTGAATTTTTTGAATCGACTCACTGTTTTCTACAGTGGCAATGGGAATATCAAATAGCATTTTTAGTTGATTACCGACTAAAACACGTTTGTTTTCATACCGCGACTTCAAGGCATTCCAAGCCAACTCGAAGTTCTCGTCGCAAAGGGAATATTGTTTAACGATTGCCCCAGCATGACCTTTTTTTTATTTCTGAGATGGTATAATTTTTGAGCGCGAGAGAGCTTGGGATGGTTTACGTAGACCGCCGTGAACATGCCACGGAGTGACGGCTATTCTGCGTAACCTCCCTTGAAATCTTCGGCGTCGCAAGGAGGAATTTTTAGATAGCTATTCGCGTTATCGATAGAAGGTTGTGAAAGTGAGAACCTATTCTGATTTACATACATAATTCAACACCGGCGTTGTATCGCGATGACATTTTGAGCATGCCCACTATATGAGACTTTGCTATGTAATACGTTTCAGCGCAAACGTTGTAATTAAGTTTAGCATTCTCCTTAAAATCCCGGGAATTTGAAGAATCTGGCAATAGCAGAAGAGAAGAAGAGAAGTTTGCAGTCCACATCATTTCTGTAACTCGTCAAATCTCACTTCCAGCATAGAATCCGTTTGTTCCTCAATACTTAGTTTTTCGATATTTAAACAAAACATAATTAAGTGATTGCACTCAAATAAAAAATGATCATCAATCCTTGATGTATCGCTGCTTCGAGTGCTAACACCAGCGGGTAAGGAAGGCGGATCCATATCGATTCCGTTTGATTGATGATTGTGGAATTTTCCAATTTAAGATTATTTATTTGCATATATGAATATTCAGAAATGTGTCAAAATATATGTAATGCTGAGAGCCCTCAGCAATGATATAAACGTGATATTAAAGCTACACAAGTACTAGACATTAAATTAAACTGCTATGTAGCTGTTGCAAAAAATCATTTAAATGTATTATTCTGTAGGTAATATTTGATTATTCTATATCAGTGATTTAACATCCCTTAATCATCCGAATAAGGGGAGTAAATGAACGAGTAAGCGGGTAATTTCAAATACAGTTATTTTTTTCGATTCAGTTTTTCTTTGTTCGTATCAATTTGTTTTCTCACAAATTTTGCCGGATAAGTGTGAAATTATTGGATTAAATTTCGATTTAATTCGATGTAAAATTTCGTGTGTATTATCAAGTGTGTAGTAAAGGATTTTTCTGTAATTTATTGCAAGTATTTAAGGCTAGCAGTTACGATAACACTCAATCGCATTCTCATTTAATATATACATTTAAATACATTCCTTTCTTTTTCTATATAATTAATTTTTTTACCTTTTTGCTACACGCGTTTCCTGTTTCGCGTTTGCAATCTAATTCTTTTAAACATATTTCATAATTATGTCGTTGATGTCAGACATAATTCTTGAGAAATATAATTCATGTCAACACTCGTTTGGTGCTGACAAATATATTCGCCGAATTAAAAGAATGAAGGTGCAACGAAAGAGGAGTAAGCAATATATTATAAGTGAACAATATTGTAAAAGTAGTCAGTTAAAAAACTCACCTCAAGAACACAACAGTGCTAGCTGTTCAAAACAAAATCATAAAAAGTAGTTTATTTATTTTGTAAAAAGGCAACATAGTACTAGCTGTGTAAAGTAACAAAAAAACCTAAAACAATAGTTTATATTATTTTTTTTGTTAAAGACTAAGAGCCAAGATATTTCTGGTAGCTCCAAAAAACTTCGTGCAGTTATCCACGTTTTTAAATATCTTATAAAATGAGCATGACATTGCTCTTGTTCTCTTAAGGTTTAAAATATTCGATAAGTTTTTTTACTATTCACTTTGTGGAAGTTGTGGTAGCAGAATGTGCATATCTTTTCTTAGCTTGCATGCAATAATATTCTCTTAGCAAGAGTCAAGCAGGAAATAAGTTAAAACATAATAAAAGAGTTACACCTTCTTCGTTTTAAAGCAGATGTAGCGAAATATATTATGCAATGTTGCTCTTGTGGAAGAAAAACAATTATAAGAGAGTGGTGACAGAATTTAGAGATATTAATTCTCTTCTTCAGTTTATCACTGCTTCTTAGAGCAATATTCACCACGATCGAAAAAGAATGGTTGATAATTTCTTTCTTTCTTTTCATGCAAACTATGGTGGAAGTAAGAATAGATTATGCCCGTAATGTTAATGCTGTTGACTCCATATATTTCCGACAAAACTGTTATGCTGTGGTATTTTAAACTAATGATGTTTCGCGAACAATATGATTGTTCAGAGATGTGCTCTATTAATCCAACATCACTATGAATGCTAGAAATTGGAGCATTCATGTAAATAGCGAGCCGTATGTACTTAAGTACACACACACATGCGTCGCTCAGTTGCATTCCTAACTGTTTGCTGCTATTGTCATTTTCTTCACACATTCCTTTTCAACCTGCAAAATCTCGATGTGCAGCAAAAAGGAATGTGCGAAAAGTTCAATTTTTTAGTCAAGTTTTGGTCGTGAATGCGTGCGCAGCTTTGTCCTCCGTGGTCGTAGACAAAAAAACAACAACAAGTGAACAAAAAATAAGTGACAATAAACAACAAAAAAAAAAAAACAAAACAATTCTCTTTTTTTAACCAACACAAATTAGAACATTAAACATTTTGGTCCGTAACGAGCCGGATTGTGTGGTTAAAGTGTACAAAAACAAAAATTGTGAAAAGTGATAAATGTGACAAAAAAATGGATTAAAAACTACTTGTTGGAAAATTTTGTGAGTGACTCAAACAAAAAATTGACAAATTTCAAATTAAAAATTACAAATTAAAAAATCACATTAAAAATTCCAAATTGACAAATTTCAAATTAAAAATTACAAATTAAAAAATCACATCAAAAATTTCAAATTAACAAATTTCAAATAAAATTTCCAAATTGAACAGTGGTCAAAAAGACAAAAGAAAAAAGTGCGAATAATTACCAAATTGACATTTAATAATTGGAGTTGAAATTGCTAAATAATCTGTGTTTTCACCAATAACCTTTGTGTGTGCTTAAAGTTGCCTACATTTAATCTACCTATATGTGACAATTGGTTAACTAAAAATTTAAAAGAACAAAAATTGGTTAATTAAAAAATACATTGAAAACATTTAAATTCATCTAACTTTTTATAAGTGTTAAAACTTGCGTAAAATTAATCTACGAACACAAATTGGCTAATTGAAAAATTCAAAAAAAGCTAAAAAAGGTGGATTAAAAGTGTTATTAAAAAAAAAAAAAAAAACCAGACCACTAAAAGAATCAAAAAAATTGTTAAACCTTTCCTATTTACAAAAAACAAAAAAACATTCTTGATTGTGACAAAACTACAAAGGTTAACAAAAAGACATCTGGTATAGTTGAAACATTTAATACAAAACCAAAACTTTATCACCGTTATAACGGTTAATAAAAAGACATCTGAAAACTCTGAGAAGTGGTACAGTCGACACTTTTAATTTCATACAAACTATTAAACCTTGAAAAGCAAAACTTCAGCACCGTTATAACGGTCAACCAACAACAAGCAAAGACCCAAGAGGAGGAGACAACTCAAGCAACTCAACAACAACAACAAGCAAAGACCCAAGAGGAGGAGACAACTCAAGCAACTCAACAACAACAACAAGCAAAGACCCAAGAAGAGGAGACAACTCAACAACAACAAGCAACGACCCAAGAAAAGGAGACAAGAAACAAACAAGTAAATATAAAAGAAGAGGCGATTGCAGTAAGTACAAAGAAAAAAAAAAAACTATGTACATATGTAAAGGGGAAAACAAAATTATTCGCGCAAACCAATAATATATTGTAAATGAATACTTGATAGACCCAATTGGACTTTTTTGACATAATGGAATTAGAATCGCGGAAATAGAAAAATTTTTTGCAAATATTTTAAAATATTTGAAAAATTATTCCGGTACATTTTGACCCAAGACGCATAATTTTAGAAGGCTCTCGCTAGTGGTCTCACGCTTACCAAGACAAATTGAATAAATTTTGCTGGCATAAAATCTTTTGAATTTATTCGGAAAAAATCAACAGTCTGCGCCTCTGAACAAAGGCAAGAAAAACACCATTTCGCTTGAGACTCTAATCTTTTGACTCCTTACGCTATCACCTAGGCGAATAATAACCAATACCTTGTTTTTGACATCTTGTTTATTGGAAACTTAAGTATTTTGTTTGTAAAACGAAATTTTTTTTGTTTCGGATTTTGGAAATCAATCCCTTGAAAGTAATTTTTTGATTTTCATCAAAACAAAATGGCGAAGGAAATTGCTAACAGATTTATGAATTGGGTTAACGATCTGGCAGACTTCGAGAGCATGTGCATCATTAAAGGGGATGAAAGCATTCATGCGTTGGAAATATATAGGGTGGAACTAAACTCCCTATGGGACCAAGTGAAAAAGGCTTATTTAGATTGTCGAGATGTGGTACCTGCTGAAGGAGACAAGCCGGTAGATCAGGGTAAAGTCCGCGCACACTACAGAGAAGCTCTTCTCTGTTATAAACGCATACTGAGCTCTCTTAACGAAAAGATTGAAACGTTGTCGGAATACAACGCGAAGGAAAAATTGGAGCGAGTTTCACAGACGATGCCTATCAACAATGAGGTGGACTTAGCTCCGGTCTTGAAACTTCCACCCTGCGATACGGAAACATTTCTTGGAGGTTACCAAGCATGGCCGAGCTTTAGGGATTTGTTCTCCACTCTGTATATAAAAAATCCAAGGTTGAGCAAAGTCGAAAAATTATTTCATTTAAAACATAAAACAGCGGGAGAAGCACGTGAAATAATTAGCCACGTACCCTTGACGCACGATGGTTTCGACATTGCATGGCAAATTTTAATGGATAGGTTTGAAAACAAGAGAATGCAAGTAAATGATCAGTTGAAGAGTCTGTTCAATTTGCAGAATGTTTCGGCAGATTCGGGTTCCTCAATTCAGAAATTACAACGAACGGTTAAGAGTTGCATTCAGACTTTAGAAGCATTAAAAATAGACACCAAAGGTTGGGACCCAATCCTAATCTACCTTTGTTCCACAAAATTGCCTAGAACTTTTTTGGAGGAATTTGAAAATGGTTTGGAGGATTGCTCATCGATCCCACCTTGGACCAAGTTCGACGAATTTTTAACGCACAAATTTAAGACCCTTGAATCAGTGGGCAATATAAAACCAACTTCTACAAAAAATAGTCAGTCTAGATCTGACTATAGCAGAAATGGAAGGCGATTGAGCACTTTTCAAACAAATGTTGCTCAAAGTACACAACCCTCAGGGGTAAAACACAATAATGCAATATCGCAAAGGGAATGTCGTACTAAAAATGAGCAAAGCTGCCAACTTTGCAAACAAATTCATTTTTTACGAACATGTCCAAAGTTTATCGAGAAGAACGTGAATGATCGCATTCACTTCGTGAAGGTGACGCACTCATGCTACAACTGCCTTTTATTGGACCACGGAGTAAAGGATTGTAAAAGCCGCTATTGTTGTAGATATTGTAATCAAAGACATCATACTTTGTTGCATAAGGGTAACGAGACCCAAACTACAATGCAAGTCCCAGTTAGAGATGAAGTACGCCCTAGTACCAGTGCTGCAGCTCTAACTACTCTCATACAGTCCACATCGAATTTAGACCCTCCTGATACCTTAGCCTTGACACTTCAGGAGGACAGTGTCAATAGTGTTCGACCTCATACCACTTTGTTATTCACTGCCATAGTACAAATTGAGTCTAGAGGACAAAGATATGACGCTCGGGCGATTATTGATACTGGTTCACAATCCACTTTTGTTTCCGAGAAACTCAAAAATCGTTTAAAACTCCCGACACGAAGAAATCTAGTTCATGTTACTGGCTTAAGTCAAATCGTAGCTGAAACCAGTACCGAAACGTGTCTTTTCAATTTGTGTTCACCTGTGGATCCTAGTTTTGAGTTGGAAGTTTGGGCACCTGTCTTGAAGACCCTCCCTTCCAACTTACCCTCACAAACTCTTGAACAGAGTCAACTCAGTTTAGCTGCAAAACTTGAACTAGCAGACCCTACTTTCTACGCAAGTAGACCCGTTGATATTCTAATTGGCATGGATATAGGACCCTTCATATACACTGCTGGCGTTCCAATGCAGTCCCTCGGATCTCTTTTGGCCCAAAAAACAGTGTTTGGGTGGATCATTGGGGGGCCGGTTTATCAGAAGAATTGTAATGACTGCCCTATATCGCTTTACAAATCAATTTCGATTGAGAACATCCTCACACGCTTTTGGGAGGTGGAGGAGACTCCAAAAAATGTGTTACGATCAGAGGAAGACATTTTTTGCGAAGAAAACTTTAGAAGAACAACTCGTCGGAATTCAGCGGGAAGATACATCGTAACCCTGCCCATTAAAAAATGTGAAGACCTGGGGAATTCCAGAAATATTGCCCTGGCACAATTCTATAGAATGGAGAGGAAGCTGATGAAGACACCCGATATCAAAGATCAGTATGACTCAACCATCATGGAATATTTGGAGTTGGGACACATGAGGAAAATCTCGGCACAGGAAATAGATGACAAGCCGCATTATTATCTGCCACATCATGCCGTCATCAGACCGGATAAAATAACGACAAAGCTCAGAGTCGTTTTTAATGCCTCAAGTCCTTCATCTAACAGAAAGAGTTTGAATGACAATTTGTTTCCAGGACCCGTACTCCAGCAAGATCTTGTCCTACAAATTTTGAAATGGAGATTTTTTAAGTACGCATTTAACGCTGACGTTACAAAAATGTACCGTCAAATTCTCCTGGACCCCACTCAAACTAAATATCAGCGAATTTTGTTCAGAAAGTCTCCAAATGACCCGGTAGAAGATTTTGAATTACTGACAGTAACATTTGGAGTGAACTGCGCCCCATTTCTTGCCATTCGGACACTTCAGCAGCTAGCAGAAGATGCAGAAGAATCCTATTCCTTAGCCTCTAGGATTATTCGACAAAATTTGTACGTAGATGATATCTTAGCAGGTGGTCATACGGTGGAGGAGGCAATAAAGTCTCGAAAGCAGCTAGTTAATGCCTTGAATTCAGCTGGTTTCAAACTAAGGAAATGGGCGTCAAACGAACGTTCGGTGCTTCAGAATCTATCTTTGCAGTCAATCTTGCCTGTAGATTGGTTGAACTTATCGGAAGCTTCCTCAACGAAAACTCTTGGCATTCGATGGAATATTTCCACCGATACATTTGCACTTACATCTCCTGTTGCTGAGGAAAGAATCTTACCTACCAAACGAGAAGTATTATCAACAATAGCCAAGCTCTTCGATCCATGTGGATGGCTTGCCCCAATAATAGTAGTAGCAAAACTAATAATGCAACAAATTTGGCTGGACAGAATCGGCTGGGATGATCCTTTGAAGTGTACCACTGCACTAAATTGGAAAAACTTTGTTAAAAACTCTCCTTCAATTAACACCATAACTGTTCCCAGATGGATTCACTTCACACCAACAAGCGTGGCTGAAATTCATGGGTTTTGTGACGCATCGGAGAGCGCATATGGAGCAGCACTCTACATTCGCCTGGAACATGTTGATAAGTCAACCGATACTTTCTTATTAGCTGCTAAAACCCGTGTTGCGCCTATTAAGAAAATTTCTTTACCCAGACTCGAGCTATGTGGAGCTGTTCTACTATCAACCCTAGCAGCTGCGGTGATTCCAAATATCCAAATCTCGAATCTATCGACACAATATTGGACAGATTCCACTATTGTCTTAGCTTGGCTCAAGAAACCTCCTTGCTCATGGAGTACGTTTGTTGGAAATCGAGTCTCCGAAATTCTAAACAACGTGGGGCATGGAAAATGGCGTCATGTTGATTCAGGAAGCAACCCAGCGGACATTGCAAGTCGAGGATGCTCACCACATGATCTAAAATCAAAGCCTTTGTGGTGGCACGGTCCCCACTGGTTAAAACTCCCAAAAGATCGGTGGCCAATTTACGAAGCTGGAGAGGACACGGATTTAGAAGCAAAACGAATAAAAGTACTCACAACGACAACAAGTGAGGATTTGTTGCTTCGATTTTCAAAACTATCGCGAGCTTATGCGGTTTTGGCTTTTGCGCTACGATTTTGGAAAAACACTGGCGCAAGAAAAGCAAAATATTGCCTCGAAACTACATCGATAACTGCTGATGAAATTGGAGATATTAAAATTCGACTTATTGTTCTAACTCAAAAGATTTATTTTGCAACTGAATATCAATCTTTGACTCAGAAAAGCCGAATTTCGCCTAGTAGCAATCTTTTAACTCTTAATCCGTTTCTAGACCCAAAGGGCGTTATTAGAGCCAATGGCCGTCTTGTCCACTCAACCGCTTTAACATACA
>JAHXMU010000634.1:753387-781203 GCA_019455685.1 Philornis downsi
AAAGTCGTTTTTTGAGATCTTTGAATAATTTAAAAGAACTTTTTCAGATTTTCATAAGGTCTTCACAACAAATTTGGCGTATTAAAATTATCTACCAAATTTACCAATATGTTGCTACTCAGTTTGTGATATGTGCTCCTATTTTCCTGACTGTGGGACGCAATGGCAAAATATTTTCCAAATGGTAAACACAAATAGGTCTTGTAGGAACTAGATTTTCAGTTCAAAAATCCAATTTTACCGTAAATATCACCGTTAACCGTTAACATCGAAGCTACAACAAATTTGTAAACCGTTTTAAGATAACTTGTGTGGAGTTTAGAGACTATTTCACGTTTTCTTGCGCAAAAATGGATATTTTGTACAGTTTTTTTCTTGTCTATTCTCTAATTTTAATTGCAGTGCCATCACACTTGCCACTTCTGAACATATACTAAACAGTCTTGTTTTGGTGACTTTTGAATTTACCTCATATCGGCTGTAACTTGACTTTGCTTCATTGATTCTCTCTTTCGAAGGACCACGTATTGGAGTAGAGCACGAAACTGGGTATGGAAGTTAGCGGGGTAGCGATGAAGGCGGGAATGGTGCGGTGGAATGAGAAATTATCTAATTATGAGATTTCAATAGATCTTTCAAGTAGTGAATTTCTTACGAATGTCTTTGGCTGCGGGAAGAAAAAATTGTCTTGTACATATAATTTCTCAAAGAACAAGAGAAATTACATGCAAGTTGCGAATTATAAAGAAATAGTGAGATAAAAAAACCAAATGAATTAGTTACAATTCAAGATGATTTATTTTGAGAGAAGAGAAGTGTTCACCAGTAGGCTTAGAAAAGTTAAGTGGCCGGTACTGGTTCCACGAACTTGCCACGAAGCTTAGCAATGTTAAATTTTAGATTCAAGATAACTCACAATGATTTCATTTATAAAGTTAGGTTGGCAATTCATTTACGTATATAGTACATTTGTGTACTTTAGGAATAAAACAATTAAGACAAATTTTGTTTTTAGAATAGTCGGTAATAAGTTTTTGCTTACAATTAAGTGTAAACGCTGTAAGTTTATACACTATTATTACAGGGATGTCGGCGCTACAGAATGCAATGACTTGTACTTTTATTTCCCGAGAATATTTATATTTTAGCAATTATTCATATTAAATGTTTACCGTTTTAGGAGCACAACGTTTTCAGGCGATTAAGGCAAAAAAATTAAAAATTTCCCAATCAGTAGTTTTCAAAAATTATATTCCGTGTTTAAAGAATAAAGGGGGAAAATGTCGTTCAAAGCTAACAGGTTTAAAGTTTAATTTGAAATGTTATAAAACCACTTTTAGGATTCCCTCAACTTCGAGCACGCTTATTAGGTAGTACTGGTAAAATTGTGTATGGGAAATTGCATATTTTTTCGATTCTCTCTATTGGTGTTATTTATATGGTACAATTTCACTAACATCGGCGACTTTTTGTTCGGTTAAAACGCAGCTTTTCCCAGAAATATTGTTTAGGAATGACATTATAAGGATATTTATGTTACAGAAATCATATGTTTATCCCACACATATGGTTATAATCCCGAAAGTTAAAGAGCTTAAAACGTTTAACGTTTTCTTAGACGTATATTGTACAAAAATATTTTATGTGTGAAGATTTAAGGAAACGAAATTTTCTAGTCTCCAAAAATTCATTTTCATTATTTTTTGCATGATAAACGTTATTGAAGACACACAAGATGTTGCTTAACATATTTTTTAATTATACCTTTGCTCTCCGTTTCAACAATTTGTTTTCTATCTTTAATTTCATTTTGCGTTTTCGCTAAGTTAATGTCAGACGAAATTCTTTAGAAAACTAATTTCATTGCCTTCTACCTTCCTTAGCTTGCGCGGGGAATATTTTTTGCTGGGAAAAGGGGGAAGGCTTGGAACTTGAGGAGTTAAGAAGCGGTAATGAAAATAGAGGCTCATCAGTAACTAAAATTAGTAAAACTAAAAAAACATAAATTAAAATGTTTCTTTTTAAGTTTTCTTTCTCGTTGTTGAGTTTATGTTGTGTGTAATATTTTGGCACTTGCTTGTTACATTGAAGGGAGAGTATTGCCAAGATCGAAAATGTGCCCTAATATAAATATTTTTTACAGATAATGGCGATAGGTAATGCAGGACATAGCTACCTTCATTCATGAGATAAAAATATTGTTGTGCAGTGTGGAAAGAGGAAAATTGCCGGGAGACAACTGAGATTAATTACATCGGTTATGGATTCCGAATCTCAGAATTTCGGAATCCAACTAATCTATGGACATTGTGCAAATTTGTTCGATAAAGGTAAATGATGTTACTGGATACTTGCAGTAACAAAAAAAAATACGTTATAGTCATTGGGCATATGGTAAAAGATGAGCTAAATAATTTTCGGATCCGCATTTCATAACACTTTTATATACATACATACATCTGTTACAAGACCAGTGCTTGAATACGCTCCTATTGTGTGGAATTCATGCTATCGGAGACATACCGATTGGCTTCGTGTTATAGTTTGGAGATACAAAAGGAGCATCCTTCCATATAAGAGTAGTTTAAAAATCATTAGACTTTCAACACTTGACAGTAAAATGACTATGCTTGACCGATTTTAATGACATTTGTGATGTCTTGAGAGGCTTACGCTGTAAGCAGCACAGCGCGGTCCAAAGTACGGTATCTTTGTTTTGTACAATTAACTTGAAGAATATTGTTCAAATAACTAATTTATTTTTTACGTTTATATATGTAACTTTCAGAATAATATGCTTTCAACAGTAAAACAGTAAAGAAGTAGAGAGGGTAATAAAATATTTATTTATGTATTGAGTCATCATAAGATGGGCTTATCGTATTAATATAAGGAAAAAACAAATCATTTATAAATATTTGTAATAAAAATCATACAACTCCCAAACGAACACCAAAAAATGGTCAAAAATAGGATTTTCGACAAATTGCTTTGTATCTTCGTTGTTTATGGGTGGGTAATGGGTGAGAACATTGGGTATTTTAGACAAATACTTTTGGAAAATTCCGTTTAAACAGCTGGAAAGGAACTTTCGGGTTGAAGTTGGTTTTTTGTTAAAAATAGTTACGTATTTGGAACAACATATAGGAAGATATTTTACACTCTAAAGTTTTCCACATTTTGAATGAGACTTTTTTTACAAATGTTGAACTGAGACTTCTGCCACTTTAGAAATACAAAAGATATTTAGTGGTTTTACAGCTAACGGGGCATTTTATAGCCGTTCGTATTTTTCGAAGTAAATCGGACTTCTTGGCACAATACTTTTCCGTATTTTTTTCTTTACTCCTACTGTGCGGCGGTGAGAGCGAGTAAATGAGTGGCGTTGGGAATTTCGAGGAAAAAATAATGTAAACCCCTCCTGGAAGATACGAAGCGAAGATTTTTACAGCGACATATGTCAATGTATCGGGTACCTGGATAAAAAGAAACGCCGAAGTTTGGAAGTAAAATGTCATCAAAATTCCCAAAAAAAAAAAAAAAAAAAAAAAAAACGTAAAAGCAATACAGGCCGCTCCTATATATGTAGGATTATCCATTTAGCGGCTTCAAAACCGGTTTGTCATTTACGAATACAGATCATTTAACAACCGAAAAACGCGTAAAAAGTGATACCACAAAGTGGTGAATCAAACGTGTGCTTTGAATCGAAGAAAATATTTTTCAGCTATGAAGCTTATTTCTCACTCAGTGGCTACGTCACCAAGCAAAATTTTCGCAGATGGGGCTCGGAGAACCCAGATATAATTGTGGAAAAGCCCTGCATTCGGTGGAAGTGACCGTTTGGTGCGCATTATGCTCTGGAGGTATCATTGGGCCGTATTTTTCCAAAATTACCTCAAAAGCATTCACTACTGCAACCATTCCAGGTCCAAGCATTATAATGAAATAAAAGTTTTTCGATGCAACTCATAGCTTTATGTGTGTCTTGTTTAGCTTTACTTGAAACCGAAAAATGGATAACTCTATACATCCAGAGGAACCCTAAAAATGTTGACCACTAAAGCTGTCTGACAATTTCGAGATTAGGTAAGAATATTTAAATCCGACTTTCAGCGTTAGTCTATGTCAGTTAGTTTGTGTCAGTGTTATCGGTGTTATTTATTAGATAGTTGAAAACTGGCTGGAGAAAAACAACGTTTTAAGGAATTTAAAAGGAAAAGGGAATAAAATTTGATATTTAAACTAGGGTAAGATTAATTTTTTTCATAGATAAAATAAAATTAAGATAAAATAAAATTTCGATGAAAACTTTGTGGAAGCGATGAAACCAAACTTGGTCAGTTTATGTGTATTCACAAGAGTGTTGCTCATTATAACGAAACTGCATAAAAAAATAAAATAAATCTTTATATAGCTTGTCTGGAAGACGAAATACTGCACAATACATTTGGAATTCGGATATACGTTTTCAATACATTATATGGATGATATAATATTATCTAGGACAATTTTTATAATTAATCTTTGAATGAAGCACTGTATACGTACAACATTAAAATTCCTCAGCTTATGTATGTACATACCCCGATATCGCATTGTACACACTGATCGGCAATTTTTATACCTTTAACTGAAGGTATATATTATTCAATACATGTATACGATGTATATATATATGTACATCAAGTATCTTTTGTTCAAATCACTTGAGCGATGTCTATCTGGCTGGCTGGACGGCTGTTAGTCACGATAGCCATCATACATTATAACGATACTTTTTAAAGCTTGTCACAGAGTAATACTTTGCCATATCGTAGCCGATTTTAAATGGGATATATTGCTCTGCTCTTTCTGGTACGTCCTATACAAATTGACAGATTTTCCAAAATTTAATTTTTTCCCCATTACTTCTAATTTGTACATTGCACCAATCTAAATTACCTAATTTAACCCCATATATTAATTCTTAGATTCGTATCTATTAGGAAACAAAGGCTTGTCAACCCTAACGGGATAACTTACGGTGTTTCTCTATAATGTCTGACAGTAAATTATAATAGATGAGGACAGTAGGTTATGACCTTACTTCTTTTGTCGTTCTTTACGTTTAAGGTTTACCGGGCGATTTCTCATGCGAAACCATGTCAATTTTCAGATTTGTAAGCAAAATGAAAGGTTTTTTGTAACATTGTTTACTAAAATATCGCTATGTTGTTCATGCTTTATAAAAATTAAAACGTCCACAACGGATCGTTGCGAAACTCCTTCTCATGCAATTAGAGTTCGTGATATCTTACCACCAGCGAAGACAGCGAAGCCCGTACAAAGAATTTGATGTAGCAGATCGAAATTATTATTGCATAATGGTTTGTAAGTTAAAACTGTGCAGATGTTGGTTTATTATTAATTCTGCGCAAGAATAGAAATACCACGTTTGGTCAGTTATCTCTATCCTATTACAGTAGTGATATTATTTACACATATTCCAACATATTCGGAAGCGTAATTTTGGTAATTACTGCTCCAAATATAAGCATGGTAAAGGGAGAAATAAACGGTAATATAATCTCAACATATTTGGGATTAATGTTGCCGACGCTATTTCCATTCGATGGCATTAAAATGAAAATTCTGTTCATGGGCATCTGGTATAATTTTGTTGCCAATCGTTGTTGATCATACGAATGTTCATTTTACATTTTACTCGGAATTCCATGGCTATGTGTTAACAGCAAGCCTGTATTTTGAAACATTTTCGTTTAATAAAACCGAAGGATCGGAATATATAAATTTAGTGTACAATTAAAATGAACACAAGTAAACACTACTAAATAAAACGCGGTTACGGTTAACAAACAAAACCACAATTGTGAGAACATTTTTTTTTTGTACAGTGGAAACTAATATATTAAAGTAAAAACCAACTAGTGCAGGGACGACTTATAATCAAAAGTGGACACTACAGAAAATAAAATAAATCCCTGCAAAAAAAAGGCAGAAAAAACTGCTTAAAATAATTCAACAAAATTAGTGGAAGCAGAAGACAACACGCATTTGATCAAAGAAGGTTCATGGAGGAGAAGCCTCAATTACCAAGAGTGGGTGTAGCCGAAGAGCTTGTTAGACAAGATCAACAGTTGGAGGTTATGAGACAAGCATACCAGGAACTAATGAGCAGAGTAAATGGAAACACCAGACACAGCATGATGAAGACAATTAATAGCTTGCCTACTTTCACCGGCACTGGTGACACAACAGTAAACTCATTCTTTAGCAATATTGAATATCTATTATCTACAATAAACAACAAGGAGCTAATGAAGGAAGCAGTTGGAACAATTTTCTACAGAATTATACAAGGACCTGCAAAGGATCAACATTCATCAACATTCCAGAACCAGACAACTGACAGCTTATTAAGTTAACTCTGAAATTACGATGTCGTCCCAGCGTGGAGCCGCATCATCTTTACAAGAAAGTCGCTAACCTTAAAGTAAATAATGTAAGTGAACTTATTTTATATATATATGTACAAGATATTAAATATAAATCAGATGAACTGATAGTGTATTACAGAGGTGACCATTACATTAATCTGAGCAACATGGACAGTTTATTAATAAATACTATAAAAGAGTTTTATTAGATAAAATTTATAGTGAAGGGAATTTAAATAATATTTTGAAAATAATGACGGGTGGAAGATTTGAAGATGGTTGTATCAGACCAGAGTATAAAAAGGTTTAGATCGAAAGAAGAAGAAGAAAGAAGATCGCAAATGTATGGAATAATAGATATCAGAAGAAAACATAACGATTTAATAATCCACCGAATGATCATCGAAATAGGAATCAAAGTTTAGGCAATAGATTTGTTAATACATTTCAAGGAGGACAATGGGACCGAAATCCTTACAAACAGAACGTTACAAAACATAATTATTCAGGGCAGTATAGGCAAAATAATAATTTTAAAAATGGAAGGATCAACAATTTTAATAGATATTCAAATTCGGGTAATTTCCAAAGACCACAGACAGGAAACCCTAGACAGGATTCGGGCCAATATCGCCAGAACCCATTTAGGCAAGGTCAGGTTAAACCAATGGAAATTGATAACATTGAATCTAATAGGAGTAGATTTCAATTGGCACGACACCCTAATCAGCAGATTGGCCAAAATCGCTTAATCCCAGATAGGCAAAGCCAGGAAAGAACCAAAAGATAATATAGGAGAAGAAGTAAACAATTGTATTTTTTTATGAAACGTCCTCAGAATGGTTACCTAAGATAGTAATAATAATTAACAATAAGAATTACAGTGCATTGATAGATACCGGAGCGAGTTTTAGTTTAATTAATAGTGAAATACAAGATTTCTCGAAGTATACATTAAAGGATCCAATATTATTTAGTACGATTTCAAATAAAGACATGATAAGGAATGAAGTGTGCACGGTAGCACCAAATGAATTTATTTTTACCTAGTAACGCAAGAGTAAGATGGAGGGCAGCACCCTTCACGGGAAGGAAGTATGATTTTATAATCGGAATATATATTCTAACATTTCTTAATGTCAAAATAAATGTCGAAGAGAAAAAGATAACTTTAAATCGGAAGGAAAATAAATTTTTAAATAATCCTTACAATCCTTAATACAGAAGAATATAGAGAAATTACAACGCTACTAAAGCGGTTCAATAATTTACTATTTAAAGAAGGAGATAAATTAACAAATACTACTGAAATACTGCATGAAATCAAAACCTCGGCGCAACATCAAATAAATTCAAAATTGTACAGACACCCACCCCAACATGTAAAGGAAATTCGAAGACAGATCAAAGAAATGGAAGAGCAGGGCATCATTCAGAAAAGTTACTCAAAATATTCAAGTCCCCTCATAGTTTTACCTAAGAAAATAGATAATTCAGGAGACAAAAAAATATCGTATAGTAGTGGATTATAGGAAATTAAACGAAGTCACATTGGACGACAAGTATCCTTTGCCAAATATCGATTCTATATTGGACAAATTAGGAAGAACCCAATACATTACGACGTTGGATCTTGCCAAGGGATATCATCAAATTTTAATCAGAAAAGAAGATAGGGGAAAAATGGCATTTGTTACGCCACTTGGCCTTAACGAATTCATTAGAATGAATGAAATCTTAAGAGAACACATTAATAGAACTTGAGTCGTATATTTGGACGACATCTTGATTTTTAGTACTTCATTGACCGAACACATAAAAGCAATAAAATATATTTTCGCAGTTCTTGAAAGTGACAATTTAAAAATTCAAGTAGATAAGTGAAATTTTTTGAAGAGAGAAACCGAATTTCTGGGCCGCATTCTAACTAAGAATGGCATAAAACCAAATCCTAATAAAATTAAAGAGATTGAAAGTTTAGAATTGCCAAGAACCGAAAAACAAATTAAAAGCTTTTTATGAGTAACTGGGTATTATAGAAAATTTATTAAGGACTATGCCAAAGTGGCACAGCTAATTACAAAATACTTGAAAAAAGGGTTAAACACTAATACAAAGGATCCAACATACGTCAAAGGATTTGAGAAATTAAAAGCATTAGTCAGTACACATCCTATTTTGCTCTGCCCTGATTTTGAAAAAAACAATTTACCCTAACAACGAATGCGTCTAATTACGCTATTGGTGCGGTACTGTCACAGGAAGGACACCCAGTATGTTACGCATCGAGAACTCTGAATAGAGTTCCAGGCAATTATATGGAGTGTTAGTTATTTCAGGCTGTACATTTACGGCAGAAAATTTAAAGTTCTCACCGATCATCAACCAATTAAGTATTTACATTCTAAATACAAGAGAAAGGAGACATCCCAGGCATCAACGATGGATGTTGAAATTGGGTGAATACAGGTTTGAAATTGATTACTTTAAAGGGAAAGAAATCAGAGTAGCCGATTTTTTTAAGCAGAGTAGAAAATGGTTAGGATTCTGTTTCCGAAAAAACGAAGGGTAAGGATAGCGATATTTTAGGTTTATATAATATGGAAGAAGACGATACAATCGCAACCATACATTCCGCGAAAGAAGATTTAGGTGACTATTTCTCAATTAAAGAGGAAATAGTGAATAAATACAAGACTCAAATCATTTTAACAGACAACAAAACAGAAGAACTTAAAGTATTAAATGGAAAAAGGATGATATTTATTGCTGAAAGAGATTATGAGGAAATGGGAAACATATTTAGGAAATATATTACCAAAGGAAAAAAAGGGATTTAGGCGGAAGTTTCGGATCACAACTATAATAAAGTACAGGAGAAACTTATTAAAATGTATTCAAATGACACGCAGGTCAAATTTATTAAATACATATACAAGAAGAGCACAAGACATTGAAGCAGAGGCCGAAGCCATAAAACAAATCTCTTTTACCATGTGAGAGAAAGTTTACATTCAGGGATTCTAGAAACATATAATCAAATAAAATAAAAAATATATTTTCCAAAATTAATGGAACTAATTCATATAGTAATTAACCAGACCGATATTTGCAAAGAAGTTAAATATGACAGAAATCCGATAAAACAAAAATTTAAACAGAAACGCCGACGCATATGTCATGAAAGGACACCTCTTTTTGACAGTCATAGATAAATTTTCAAAATTTGGATCAGCCTACGCATTGAATGATAGAAACCATATTACCATTATTGAACAATTGGAAGATCATTTTGCTAAAATAGGGAAACCTTGGAAAATTGTTGCAAACAATGAATTTAAAACTGGAAGGACACAAGAATTTTTGGACAAGGAAAATATAGAACTGCACCTTACAAAAACAAATAGACATACAGGCAATGCCGATATTGAAAGATTTCATACTTTGATAGCGGAAAAATTTAGAGTTTTGTATAAGTTTAAAAAAGGAGTTTCAGTCAAACAAATAATCCAGAATGATAGTTTCCACTCAACGTTAAAAGCGTCAAAAACACAAAATTATAAATAAATCGAATGAAAACAGGGAAAATTATGATGAAAAGAGAACAACCGTGAACACTGTGGATAATATTAATGTGGATACCGATGATTAGAGGAGAAATGACAACAAAATGACTTACGGAATAATCAGGATTTATGAATATTTACATGAAAAACATAGACATAGTTGATGAATCAGATATAATATTACATATAGTAAACTTACACGAAATAGAAAACATTTTAAACCAGATAACAGAAAATGTTAGTTTAATGAAAAAAAAAAATAAACAATTGCTTCAATTGGAATTACTAGATGATAGAAATAAATTGGTCACTTTAATACCAAAACTTAACGGACAGCGAAGAGGACTAATTAATGGCATAGGTAGTATGTCGAAATGGTTATTCGGAACTATGGACTACAAGGACAGACAAAATATTCAGATAAATATTATTGATTATTCAGATATTATTGACGACATAAAAAAAAAAAACAACAATCAGCAAATTTTAAGTAATGATTATTTTGATGAAACTGTAAACCATTTAAAAATAATTGTTTCCCACAATTATTGATAGAAAAATAATGGAAACGAAATAAAATTTTGTCGATAAATTATTTTAAACGGAAATTATATAATAAATTTTAATAATTGCTCAATTAGAATGAAAGACTATTATTTTCCAAATATAGTTGAAAACAGTTAAGAAACACAAGTAATTGAAAACATCCATATAGAAAAAAATTGTACACATAAAATAAGGTTTCAAGAAATTAAAGAAGAAAATAACCATAATTTCAAAACTATTAAAGCATTAAAATATCATAGCAAAATATCTTATGGATATAATTTCCTATTAGCAATAATTATTATTGTCCTAATTTTTGTAATTTTAAAGTCAGGAGAATTCCTATCTAAAGGGGGGAGAAGTTACATATAAAAACACTGACCCCGTTACGAAAACAGATAAATTCGAGGAATTCTTAAACGAAATTAATAAAACAAGGAGTTAATTACCATTTCCGGTACATTGCAGAACATATAATATTTCCAAATAATCTTAAATAAAATAAACCAACATTTTTTGTTTTAGCTAGTAAGCAAAATTGTAATACCTTAGCAAGTAAGCAAAATTGTAATTAGTAAAGAATAAAGCCAGTCTGTTCTTCCGCCTTGATTTGATCAAACGTGTTGAAATTTTTTAAAAATAACAAAAGACCGTTTCGTTATTTGAATCGTATGTGAAGAGAAAAAATGAGCTAGGAACACTTTTTTTAAGTATAACAAAACATTGGTTATGACCCTATATACTTATCTAATTTTGTAGTAGACTTTTATTTTTCGATTTTTATGGTAAAAGTTATTTAAAACAATTATTTTTGTGTTTTATTATATATATTACTCAGAAATAACAGATATTTTTCATTTGACATTTATCCAAACACAAGAGCTATGTTTGATTTTTACTTTTGCAGTTTTCGAATGACTCTTATTAATAATTTTTTTGAAAATTAGATTTTTGAGAGAGTTTTAAACTCCCTCTTTATATTATAATATACGTATGTTCATAGAAATACTTATCGAGATGTTGCTGCTGCTAATGTCCAGAAAGAAGAAACCTAACCGACCAATATTTTGTTCTCAACAAGCTGCAATTTGTTTATTGGTTTGTTCTAAAATATTGGAATGGTCATAAAAATATTACCGCTTCTCAAATACACCCATACCTCTATCTCCTTGCATTCAATTATGCTTATAATGTTTCCATTTTTAAACCAAAATGACTTGCAAATATATAAGAAATGCAATGAATGATGAGGAATAGGTTTATATTAGCAATGTGGAGTTAACAGTATATTGTTTGCTAACGAGCATAAACAATTGACCGCACACTTTTGAGTGAAAACATTGTGCAGTAAATGCATCATGAATATTGTCACTCAAAAGTGTTCACTCAGTAAATGCATAGATACATATGTATATGCATTAAATCAAAGTGTGTACACTATATGGAAATAGTGTACATATGTACGTAATTTAGAAAATAAAACAATTTATAAATAATAATAATTAATAAATTATTATGAATAAATAATGAAAACTTTAAGAATTTCTCAACATTCTCCCCCTTTATGAACGAATGTTCTTAAATAAGTTGATTGAAGCAAGGACGGCCTTTCGTTGGGACAATTTTAGTCGAGTATGAAACTCGGCTATGATCCGACTCACAGCGTTCAGGATCAGGCTCTGTCCTTTTATATGACTTGTAGAATTCAGCTTTGTTATTAGTTGGGTGAATTTGAAGTTGATTGAGGTGAATTATCTGGAAGGAAACAAACTTTAGAAATTGTCCTCTTTATAATTTGTTTCTAACTAAAACTGATACCCGGATGTGTTTCCTTTGTACGTCCAAGCAACCATTGCCCTGGACCACATCTCTTATCAACTACAGGGTGGGCCAGAATGAACGAAGTGGTGTGAATTCCTTATAACTTTTTTATTATATTTTTTTTTTCTTTTCTTTTTAGTATTTTGTAAAGAAGACTTGGAGAATTTATAATGGAGCAATACACAACTGAACAACGTGCCCAAATCGTTGAAATTTACTTTGTAAATCAACGGTCCATTGTGTTGACTCAGTGTGCATACCGTCGTCAATTTAATGTGCGGATTGCACCCTCTCAGTCAACAATAAACCGTCTTGTTGCAAATTTTCGAGAACAAGGAGCAGTAAGGAACCTTCGTAGTGCTGGCAGACGACGAACGGTGCACACGGATGACAATATTCAAGTGGTACAGGAGAGTATTCAGGAGGATCCACAAACATCAATCAGGAGACGTTCGACACAACTTGGCATCTCAAGAGGGTCGCTGCAGCGAATTTTGCATATCATAAGAATGTTTCCATACAAAATTCAAATTGTCCAAGAATTGAAACCGACAGATTAACAGCAACGACTAGACTATGCAATTTATTTCCAGCAAAAAGCACAAGAGAATCCTAATTTTATTCATAACTTAGTTATGAGTGACGAAGCCCATTTCCAATTAAATGGGTTCGTTAACAAGCAAAACTGTAGGATATGGGCTACGGAAAACCCGAGAGTACTTCATCAACGACAATTACACCCAGTTAAGTGTACTGTTGGTGCGGTGTTCCTTCAGAAAGGATCATTGGCCCATATTTTTTTGAAAATGAACGAGGTGTTGCCATTTCCATCAATGCTGATCGATATTGGGCCATGTTGGAAAATTTTGTAAGGCCAGCCGTGGAAAACCATCCGCAAATATGGTTCCAACAGGATGGAGCCACAGCGCATACTGCGAGGGTCACAATGGCTCTTTTACGCGACATATTTGGTGAAAGAATAATTTCGCGTACAAGCAATTTTAATTGGCCTCCGCGTTCCCCGGATTTAACCGCTCCAGACTTTTTCCTTTGGGGTTATTTAAAAGGGAAAGTTTATGTTAATAAGCCCAGGACTATTGACGAATTAAAATCCAATATTCGAGACGAAATTAACAACATAACACCGGAAATTTTGCGAAAGGTCATGGAAGATGTGTTGGAAAGAGCACGTTTGTGCGAAGCAGAAAATGGCCACCACTTGCGGGATATCATTTTTAATAACTAATCTAAAAATATTCCCCATAAATTTACTGTATTTAACACACAAAAAAATTAAAAAAATATATCTTAAATAAAAAGTTATAAGCAATTCACACCACTTCGGTCATTTTGGGCCACCCCGTATAAGGACCAAATCTCCAGCTTGTGCATGAGGTTTTGTTTTCAACCATTTAGGGCGTGCTTGAAGTCGGTTGAGGTATTCCTTTTGCCACCTTGTCCAGAAATGTTGTTTTAATTACTCAATGAGGCAAACGGTTTGTATTTAAATCGAGTATGCTTCCATCCTGGACACAGTTGGTAGGCTCACCAATAAGAAAATGTGCCGGAGTCAGCGCGTCGAAATCCGATGGATCTGAAGACAAAGGACAAAGTGGTCTCGAATTTAGACAGCCCTCGATCTGACAAACTAACGTCGATAGCTCTTCGAAGATTAAAACGCGGTCATCCATTATCCGTTTTAAGTGGTATTTAACGGATTTTACACCTGTCTTCCAATGTCCTCCAAAATTAAGTGAAGTAGGTGGATTGAAGTGCCATTTTGCGCCGTTTAGGCTTAGAGCATGGCGTAATTCCTCGGACAAGGATTTATTTCTTCTTTGGTTGAGAGTTTCTAATTTTTTTGATGCACCAACAAAATTTGTGCCACAGTCGGAGTAAATGTTGGTACAGGCACCTCTCCTTGAAATAAAACGGCTAAAAGCTGGTAGAAATCCAGTAGTTGTGAGATCGGAAACAACTTAAAAATTAATGGTTTTAGTGACCATGCATATAAATAAGCAAATGTAGCCTTTAGAAATTATAGTAGAGCGAAAGGTGGACGATTTAATGGAAATAGGCCCAGCATAGTCTACGCTGCTATGTTTAAAGGGCCGTGTAGCATTAAACCGAACAGATGGTAAATTACCCATAATTTGCTGAGAAGTTTTGGCAGAGTATTTAAAACATCTCAATGCATTTGTGTATGATTGATTTTGCCAGTTGGCTGCCAGATATAATCCAAAATTTCCTGTTAACGTACGACATGGTTAAAGTCTGACCACCGTGCAGCGTTTTTTCATGAGCTTCTGAAATTATAAGATTTCAAAATGGATTAGATTTTGACAATAGATAGGATGTTTTACACTGCACGGCAATTCAGAGTACTGCAAACGTTCACCAACGTAAATAATTTTATTTTCGTCTAAAAATGGCATTAATTTAAGCATAGAAGAATGCTTAATTTCACAATTTGTCGCGAGTAGTTTAATTTCAACACTACACTCTGGGTGTGTTTTACAAATTTTAATAGTCTTCAAATTCGGACGAAGATAAAATACCGATTTTTCTCTGTAGGATTTTTGCAATTGTAAATAAATCGAAAATATGGGGAACATATTTGTAGTAACGTTCGTAATTTAGAAAATTCCAGCAGTATTTCTGGATAAGAAATTTTATTGGAAATATTTGCAGAAATTGTAGATTTTCTTTCTTCTTTAGTGGTAGATAAATAAGACAAGTTTTTCGGCCATGAATCAGACGATTTGTAGAGAGATTCTGGGCCGTTCCACCAGGATTGTTTTTCAAGCAAATCTCGAAGAGAAACGCCTCTAGATGCGTAGTCAGCCGAATTTAGTTCAGACGGAATATATGATTACTGGGAAGGATTGCTAAAATGTTTAATTTCTGCTACTCCATTGGCAACATATACATTTCAGTTAGAAGGCGATTTTCGAATCCAGCTCAAAACCGTAGTGCTATCACTCCAATAGAAAGTATTTTCAATAGGCAATTCTCGTAAAGAGTTTTTGACCTTATGGACTAAAGTGCAGCAGCACAGAGCTCAAGTCTAGGAATTGATACAGTCTTAATTGGGGAAATTTTAGACTTGGCTTGTAAAATACTGACAGAAATATCTTTCAGAGACAATACACGGGAATATACAACGGCTGCACAGGATTCCGTAGATGCATCACAGAAGCAGTATAGTTCTATTTTCGAATCAGAAGTCCATTGTATCCACCGTGGTATTTGCAAGTTCGCAAATTCTATAAGTTCAGATCTATATTTCAGTCAATTTGTCTCAATTTCATGTAGAATTTTGGTATTCTAATTTATACCAAGTTCCCAGAGGGACTTAAATATAGATTTTGCGATAATGGTAGAGGGTGTTAGCCATCCTAATGGACCATATAAACCAGCGGAATCAGACAGTATTGAGCGTTTTGTTGCAGAATATGTCGTGCCAAGATTAACTTTGAATGAAAATGAGTCGCTGTTTGTATTCCACTAAATACCTAAGGTTTTCACGACACTGCTGCTATCAAAATATATTGTCACAGAGGGTTCCCTGTAATCCTCAGGAATTAAATTAGAATCAAAAAGATCTTTTGAATTTATGATCCATTTTCTAAGGTTACATCCGCCTTTTTTCAAAAGTGTGCACAGATTTTTGTGCAAAATTATAGCATCTTTTACTGAATTGGCCCCTGATTATATATCATCAACATACGAATCGGTTAGCAAAACTTGACTAGCCATGGGAAATTCATGCTTATAGTCCTCTGCGAGTTGTTAAAGTACACGGATGGCCAGAAATGGTGCACATGTGGTCCCATATGTTACCGTATTTAATTCGTATATTGAGATATTATTATTAAGATTGGATCGTCATAAAACTTGCTGAAATTTGCGATGTTCAGGACAGACATCAATTTGACGAAACATATTTTCGATGCCCGCACTGAAAGCTATCTTTTGCCTCCTCCACTTGTTCATTAATTCAGAAAGGTCATTTTGTAGGGCAGGTCCAGGAAATAGTTCGTCGTTTAGAGAAGTAAAACCATTTAAGTGACTACTACCATCGAAAAAACATGCAATTTGGTTGTAGTGCTGTCATTTTTATACACACCGTGGTGCGGTAAGAAATATGAGTTCTCGCGCACATCTTTCGGATATACACCAATTTTAGACATATGTCGCAAAGACTCATCTTCGTTCATAAACAACTTATAATTTTGTGCAAAATCTGGTCGTTTGGTAAACGAATTTTCAAGATGACCTAGACGTTTGAAAGCACTAAAGACAATGTTTTGCATTTTTGGACAAGAACTACTTTCAAATACCGACTTAAAAAGTAAATTGACCATGTCACGGCCGGATTCTGTGTGTTTTACTGTAGCCATGAAATGATTTTCGCAAGCTTTTTCCGCATTAGAGAATTTTCGGCTTTCTATAACCTCCTCTTGCTCCCAAAATGCTCGTAAAATATTCTCAATGTTACTATTATGAATATAAATTCTATTAGGTGATACTGATTTACTGGAGCCTGAAAATACTCAATAAAAGAAAGAGTTGGTTATAAATAAAAGATTCGGATGGAATTTTTATTTTAGAGCAAAGATTTGATCCTAAAATAAGGTCAATAGGATCTGAATTATAGAAAAAGGGATCAGCAAAGCTTTCTATGATCAAATTCGGCAGTAAATATGCTTTGGCAAAGGATTAGGGGTATATGATGACAATTTTGAGAGAACCAATGCTGAACATTTAAGTACCAGCTCATACTTGAGTGAAAAAGGTCTAAATTTACAGAATATTTGGACAAATTTTCATTGTCATCACCAATTCCAATTACTTTGCAATGAGACTTGACTTTTTTAAGACCAATAGCTTGGACTGCAGATTCTGAGATCACACTTCCTTGAGAACCTGGATCTAACAAGGCTCTTAAAGGAAATTTACCACGATTAGTTTTAACAATTAAAAGCATTGTATAGAGCAACACTGCATTTAAAGATTGTGCACTATGAAAAGTTACTTGATCTGCGTTTTCACTATTTAACGTATTTAAAGTTTGTGTAGTTTTAGAAGGCTCTTCTGCATGCAGCAGTGTATGATGTAGTTGTTTGCACATCATGCAACGAAGTGAGGAAGTACAATTATTAGTATTGTGTCCCAAATTCAAACAATTCCAAACTGAGAACCAAACCAAATACTGCTCAGAAATAGGAGTTAGCAAAATCAACCACATATTTCCGCATAGGAAAAAATGCAACGTTAGTGCAAAACCCATTGACACACGTTCGACATTTCCTTGGTTATTAATGTGCCAATGCTCCCGTAACACATTCCGCATGGGGAAAAATGCACCGTAAACATTGACCTACATCAATTACTTAAGTTTTGACACACGTTCGTCATTTCCTTATTTATTATTATTATCCTCCTCCTCATCGTCTGTCCACTAATTGTCCCATTAACAGGCCAACCACCTTCCGGCTGTTCCCCGGATGCACCGATTTGTCTTTCTTCTTCACCGTCGGATGCCACCGTCGTTCCCCAGAATGATGATATTTAGCACGGGATGGGAATGAATGCAACTTTATTTTCATCATCATCATCTTATAGACTATAGTCCTCATGTGCAGCATTATGTGACTGGTAATGTGCAATTATGCAGAAGGTGTAATTAGTAACAATTAGAGTAGGTAATTAAGATTTACAAAAATATCTGTCAAGGTGTATAACAATAAGTACAAGGTATATAAAAATAAGTACAATATAACAATAAGTACAACTTTGGATAAAATCTTTAAATTGTTTGAATAAAAATAATGTACAATTCATTTTGTTCCAAATAATACAGATATGTTTTCTTAGAGTAATGACGAGTCCCCCAAACGAACCCCAAAAAATACAAATGTACAAAAATAATGCTTATGTGTATGTAACATTTTTTTTGTTATATACATCCCTTAATTATATTCTTTTTTCTTTCTTGGGTTTTTCTTTTTCACATTAAAATATTTTTTCATATATACGTTCTTTTGAACAATGTCCTTATATTTGTTATTTCATTTTTTTAATTCCCCTTTTTGCAGAACTTCTTCTTTTCCCGGTTTGGAGGTCATAATTTTCCATCAGCTCCTTGGATCTTGCGCACTCTGGGTCAATCCTAACGGCTGGTATTCTCGGCGCGTGGCATTCTACCACCGGGGGAGCTGATCCATTCCCCCCAATCACCGCTTCTTCTTGAGCAGAGGGTATCTTCCTCTTTGTATGAGGGCACCTTCATCGGGGTTATACAGTGGAGCACACTTTCCCAAGACTATATCAAAACCATACAACGTTGTCAAAGGTGTCTGGCCCATTGACGAGTGCACGGTGCTGTTGAGAGTAATCATGGCTGGTCCTGACCATTGGTCCCAGTTGCTTCTATCTTCGTCCGCGATTGTTCTAAGGTATTCTGCCAGGGGGCGATGGCTTCTCTCCAATGATCCATTTGACAGGGCGTAATATTCAGTTTTTTGATCCCCAACATTTTGCAGGTATCACTGAACACCCGGGACATAAAATTGTCCCGTTATCCGTCACTAGTACCTGTGGCACTCCGTACTTGGCCACAATATCTCTAAAGAATATATGGGCAACAGTAGTTGCCTCTCCATGGGCATGGCAGCACATACCATGAATTTAGAGAAGTCATCTTGGTAAGTCAGTATGAGTTTATTCCCCAGCGTAGTCTCAGGAAGAGGACCCACCATGTCCATATAGGCCTTTTGGAATGGCCGGCTTGGTGTATCAGTAAGTACCATCGGCATTGCCGTTTTCGGGGTACTTTTATTGCGTTGGCATTCTGCACAGCCGGCAATATAGCGCCTCAAGTCCCTGCACATACCGGCCCATCGAAACTGTCTTTTTAGTTTCGCCAGTGTCTTCCTGAAACCCTGATGATTCCCTAATGGGCTATCGTGAAAGTCCTTTAGTGCCTGTTGGATGTCTCGTGGATCCTATATCAAAACATAACCTGCCAGTGATTTTTCCTAATCCTTATGGCTCCCGGAACATTCTCTGTCCTCCATCTTGGATTCTTTCCTTCCGTTAGTCGCTGAACCCACATCTGCAGTAGCCATTTTCCCCCGTTCCGCTCGGGCTCTTGCCCTGGTTTGCACCCCAAGCACCTTGTTTCCCATGGGAGGCATTCGGCTCAGAGCATCCGCGTTTTGATTCTTTTTACCAGGGTTATATAGTCAAATAACTTGTGCCGAAATCTGGCTAAACGGGAAGTCTGATCCTTCAAGTTTGCTATTCCCCTCAGAGGTTGATGGTCCGTAAAGACCTTGAAACGTCTACCCAGGAGATACGGTCGGAAATTTGTCACCGCCCATATAACTGTCAAGAAATCTCCCTCAATAGTTGAATATCGCGTTTCGGCATCGCACAAGACTCGGCTGGCAAATGCAATTGGTCGGTCTCCCCCTTTGTCCGATTGGGACAGCACTACTTCGAGGGCTTCACCACTGGCATTCGTGGTGAGCACGAAAGGTTTCGAAAAATCGGGGTAAGCCAAAACCGGAGGAGATATTATTGCCGCCTTCAATCTGTCAAATGCTTCTTGACACTCTTTTGTCCATTTGAAAGGACTGTCCTTTCGGAGTAACTTGTTGATCGCCAAGGCAATTTCCGCCGTCCCCGGAATGAACTTTCTGTAGTAGTTCACCAATCCCAGGAAAAACTGCACCTCCTTCCGATTTTTAGGAGGGGATATTTTCCCACGCACTCCACCCTTTCCGGATTTGGAAGGGCTCCCTCTTCCGAGCATTTGTGCCCCAAATACACAACCCCTTTTCTTAAAACATTACATTTGTCTGTCCGTATCTTCAAATTGTTTTCCCTTAGCAGCTGGAGAACCTTGAATAATTTCCTATCATGTTCCTCCAGGTTTCCACCATACACCACAATGTCGTCCAAGTAAACAAAACATTCAATTCCTTGTAGACCTGTTAGAACATAGTTCATTAATCTTTGGAAAGTGGCGGGAACTCCAGTTAGACCAAAGGGCATTCTGTTAAACTTGAAATGTCCTAAAACCGTACTGAATGCCGTTTTTCCCCGGTCTCCTTTCTCCGCTGCCATCTTTTTCCAACTTCTTAACCTGTCGGTTGATCTCCACGCGGTGTAAGTGAGGTAGCCTATACTGCTTCTGATTAACGGGGATCTGTTCCGGCTTTACAGGTATCAAATGCCTGATCGCTTTTGTGCAGGACAACTTGTCTCCTTCCAACCAAAAAACGTCGTGATAGGCTGCACAAATTCGTTCTATTGATGCCACCTCCTCGCTATTCGCTCCATCCTTTCCCGGACGGCTAACTGCTGCACTAAGCCGATTGCATTTTCTGGTGGTGGTTTAAATGATGGAGGTATTTTAAAATCCGTTTCCCTTGAATTCAGCACGGGAACGTGAATCATACCGTCTTTCACTTTAACCAAGGCTGCTGCCAAATAAACCCCTGCCAAAATTTCTTGTTTATCTACCACAACTGTGGAGTTTTTGACCTCCAATCTTATCCGGGTTACGGCCTTTGCCTTTGCTACCCGTGTTTGTCCTTCCACACGGTATGTTCCCTGCCGTAACCCCTCTCACAATGAAATCATGGAAAGACTCCTCTCTCCGCCCTCCGAGAACAACCTCAGAGTCAAGTCTCTGGACGCGACAATTAATCTACCCCACAAATTATCTCTTCTTAAAACTCCATCTGCCGGCATATTATCTTCTTGCTCCATACAGTGCATCGTAAATACCAGGTGCTCCCTGTCTTCGCGACTGATGTTCACTGCTCCGCTCGTTCGAGAAGTTCCCCGAGCGCTCCTCGCAGATCCTTTTTCAGCGAACTATCAATCTGGATATCACTTGATAGACAACTGCTCTTCACCAAGCTGATGTCCGCTCCACTATCGACTAGCATGGTAGCCTAATAAAGACGGAGCCCGAAACAAGTGAGTCACTGGCACCTACTCTTTTGCTCTCCACATTCACTTGTGCTTACTTTTTGCACCTCAGGCAAACGACTCGTAGTCGTTCCTGCTAACCCTACACAATCTCTGGTGCTCAATTCCCGCACCCCAGGCAAACGACTCGTAGTCGTTCCTGTCAACTTTTTATCATCTCTGGTGCTCAATTCCCGCACCCCAGGTAAACGACTTGTATTCGCTCCTGTTAACTTTATACTATCTCTGGTGCTCAATTCCCGCACCCCATGTAAACGACTTGTATTCGTTCCTGTTAACTTTGTACTATCTCTGGTGCTCAATTCCCGCACCCTAGGCAAACGACTTGTAGTTGCCCCTGTTAACTCTATATAATCGCTGGTGCTTAATTTCTGCGCCCCAGGCAAACGACTCGTAGTCGTTGCTGTTCCCTCTATACCATCGACAACCCCTACCCTGTTTACCGAACTATTTGTTTTCTGGCATTGCCAGCATTCTGACTTTATGTGGCCTGGCTTACTACAGTAGAAACTCTTAACCACTCGGCGGTGATTTCCCATCTTGTGATTTCTACCACCGCGCTCCCCTGTCGCGCAATTCCCATTTTGCTCATGGCCGTATGTTTGGCATTTTCCGCAATAAGGAGTATTTTTCCTTATCCTGCATACGTCCCTAGTATGCCCCGGCTTATGGTAGAAAGAACACGCTGGCCGATCTCCACTAATTTTCCCATCGTCTTCCCGATGTTCTATATCCCGAGGTTGGTTTTGTTCACCCTCTACCTTCCTCAGTAGACGCTCTACCGTTGCTACCAATCCTGACATAGAGTCCACCTCTCTTGTCCCTCTATCGTCACCCTGATGAGCCTCATGAAACCTGATTCTATTGGTTGGTGGCTCATCGCCCCTCCACAGTGTTGCCTGTGCTGTTAATGCCTCTTCCAGCAAATCGTCTAGCTTGTTGGTTGTGTTTGCCAACAACCCACCCGCACCATCGGGTCCCGAATTTCGTCACTACTATATCATTGGCCCTACCTTTGTATGATTCCTACCTTGATTTTATTACTAAACAATAATAACACACCAAAAAAGCGAGCCAAAGCCTAAGTAAAGCGATGTTTTTTTTTCTAATTGTAAATTTAATTTGTATCTAAAAATATGTAATACGCGTTCCTCAATTTATACCCAATACTTATGTTGAACCTAAACGTAATGCATTTTTAATCCATCGATGACAAAAGTCTTAAAAGGTATTTGCAATCGCTCTCAAAAAAAAAAAAAAAACAACAAAAACAAATAACCTTCACCATATTATCATACCGTAATTTTTTAAGATGCGGTTACGTACGAAAAACTTCAATTAATCTCGCTCTGATTGCCTTTCTTTCGTATACATATTACTGTATGGTATATACTATTCACATTAAATTTACAGCCAGCTAGTAGGAGGAAAATGCTCAACGAAATCATAAAACGGCTCTAACGCGCTATCCATTAAGGCTAGCACCCAACGCCGGTGGTATTTCAAAGGGTATATTTTAATAACAACAATTACTATTTCTAGTGGATTAGAGAAATTTTCTTTAAAAACCTATCAACTGCCAATGCTCTCTCTTATTTCATTCCGCATAGGAAAAAAATGCATCGTAAACATTGGTCTACATTAATTGCTTCAGTTTTTGGGATGTCGCAACAACGGGGTAATTTGCTGCAATATTAAATTGATTCTCATTCTCAAGTGACAGAACGTTATAGCTAGGTCCTACACTAATGGTGTCAATATTATGACACCTTACAAACTACTTGTCACAACAGCATTTGGACAGCGCATGTTGTTTGTTGCAGTAAGCACAAGACAAGTTAACGGATTTAGAAAATTTACCGGAATGGCATGATGCTTTTTTATTTTAGGACGCATTTTTGTTAAATTTCCCAAATTTTTGCTTGGAAAATGTAGGGATTTCGTCTTTTAGAGATTCCAAAATTCTGAATGTTCTTTCTAGAAATGAAAACATTTCTGAGCGCGAAGGAACTTCAGTAGAAGATTTTAGATAATGTTCCCATTATTTACGTATTTGAATATCTAACTTTCTGGCAGTCAAATGAACGAGAAATGGGTTCCAGCTTTTGGTATCTATTCCCAAATTCTGGAGACAAGTAAGCGACTCTCGAGTCGTCAAGCAAAGTATTAATTGGTTGGAATCCACCGTCAGATTTCGAAATATTGAAAAGTTTGGAGACGAGATTACGAACAATCATTTGCTTATTCGTTTCTTGATTCTAAAATCTTTCATGCGGTATCGTAATTCATTTCTATGGTGGAAATGGGTTTCATTAAATTAGCAGCTTCACCGATAAACGTGCCTTTCAAATAGAAAAATTTTTGAATTTTTGTCGAAGACTCGTTTTGATGTACAAGGGAGCAATATATGTCGCGGAAAGGGATTCACTCCATGCAATCTCCAGATAATTTTGGCAAAGTTATTTTTGGAAATTGTCCTTCCAAACCGGTGGTTGTATCCGAGCGGCTGTTGCGAGCAACAAATGTACTAGTCAAAGGTGAATGCGTTGGCGAGCGTTCGGGAAATGAATTCAAAATTTTTCCCTTAAATGTTAAAAATTTTTCGGAAAACGCAAAATGCACATCATTTTGTATGTACGGCACATCGTCAACTGATAAAGCGGTCTCATGAATATGTTGCATTATAAGGTAATGTTGAGACTCAAATTTATCAAAAATACTTTCAACTCTTTCTTCTAACGCAGTTAAATATCCATTTGTTTTTCGGACATTATCTTTTTCATCGAACCGAGTTTCATATATCACTAGAAGTTTAAATAAATGGCGCTGTTCTAGTATCAATATATTAGGAGTATTTATTTTTGTTTGATATAAATGTAATTCAAATTAAAATTATTAACAAATTGACGAAAATTCCCAAAAATATATGTTACAATACTAACACTTTATTTTAGTTTAAGATTTTTATAAAAAGGAATGTTCGGATTTTAGTTTTTAATTAGCCGTATGCACAAATGTTTATTCTATGTAAAACACCAGTATTATATTATTATATATGTATATGTATGTTCAGAGGAATACTTATCGAGATGTTGCTGCAATTTGCTTGCAATGAGACCTTATTGGTTTGTTTTAAAATATTGGAATGGTCATAAAAATATTACCGCTTCTCAAATACACCCATACCTCTATCTCCTTGCATTCAATTATGCTTATAATGTTTCCATTTTTAAACCAAAATGACTTGCAAATATATAAGAAATGCAATGAGTGATGAGGAATAGGCGTATATTAGCATTGTGGAGTCAACAGTATATTGTTTGCTAACGATCGGTCAAAAGCATAACACACACTTTTGAGTGAAAACATTGTGCAGTAAATGCATCATGAATATTGTCACTCTAAAGTGTTCACTCAATAAATGCATAGAAATGCATATGCATTAAATCAAAGTGTGTACACTATATGCAGATAGTGTACATATGTAATTTAGAAAATAAAACAATTTATAAATAATAATAATGAATAAATATAAGTAAATGTTAATAATTGGTTGAGAAATTAAAGAATTTGTCAACAGGAAATGAAATACTCGTAAATGTGTATACTTCAGCTTCAAAAGGGCCTTTTTCTATACGGCAATAGTTCACAATAGAAAAGGCATTGCAAAATCACGCTCGCGGTTAATTCTAAAAAATGAATTTTCTCGCCAAATTCGTTGCAAACGAATAAAATGTATGATTCGCCAACGGCTCACGTGCCACTTGCAGAGCAAGGATACATTTTGGAGAATCAACAAAAGTTGACACATATTTTGATTAATCAACTAATTCGTGCTAATGAGGAAAGGTGTACTATTTTCATTCCAATATTTGATGTTGTTAATTTTAAATGAACTGGTTTGTAATCTAATTGTAAACCATTATATCATGCATTACCTTTTCAACTATCCCGATCGTCATGTGATTCTTTACCGTTCGAGGCTATCTCAAAAATATTCAGTGTTCAAAATTTGAGATTTCAAAAATGTATAACTTTTTGGAAGCATCACTTTTTTTAAACTTGAGCGCCTGTCAAAAATGTCCATTTAGTTTAACTTGTGGTTATTTAAAGGTTATTCAAAGTTTAGTTTCACAATTAAGGCGACTCAAAATGAAATTAATCCACACATCTGTTTTCCAAATTTTTACAAAGCCAAAGATATTTGTGGAATAAATACACCAGGTTCAATTGTAAGAAATATATGTTCTAACTCCAAAAGAGTGAACGGAAGGCCCAACGTTTCCAATATAAAGACACCATCGACATTTTTCTATGGACCTTTTTGAATTTTCTTTGTAACAAATAACCATAGATTTGAAATAAATTTCACATCACATTCCAAATGTTGTATTTCGATATTTTTATTATATATTTTTCATTTCGTCCAAACAAATGTCGCTGGCAACGTAAATACTTATTGTAAAGGGCAACACTTACACTGCATTTTTGGGGTCCATTGTTGGCTCCACAGGTAATAAATTCGGTTCGAAACTGGTTTGCTACTCTAGTTTGAGATATTATAAACAAAACAGCCCTAAACCTATATACCATGTACGGTACTACATGTTGTTCAGGGCATGAAAAGGAATGACTATATTGCTACTCTTCAAAATACGCTTAAAACGCACTTACATTTATCAATAAGAAAATTCTCTGTATACCGATTCCAATTTATTTATCTTAATAAGTTATGAAAAAAGTGTCGTAGTTGTCTCCCTCTTGTTATCTAGAATGCAACTATATTTAATATGGAGTAAGCTTAGAATCATTTGCGTACTTATGGAAGAAAAAGACTTTTATTTCTAGTCTTGTGAATAATAAAAGTTATTAGGTGATGCTTATATTTCATCAGAGAAAACAAAAGTCATAGACTGATGCTTATTTCTGATTGAATTTGAAAAATTCATTGACTGATTTTTATTTTTGATTTTTACATCAAAAAGTCTTGAATAAAAGTTATTGAAGAACAGGAAAAGTGTAAGTTAAAAGTAACTGTTATCACTTCGCTATTTTTTACTATTATTATTTATTATGAATATAAAAAACAATTGCTATTTTTGGGGATATATTATAAAAGTCAAAGAATGTTTTTTTTTCAACAAAAGTTATAACCGTTATTTTTTATTTGGTTTTAATTAGTTTTTCAGTAAATATTTTTATAGTTGTCATACTTCCACACAAAAGGAAGAAGACACATATCGCCTGATGTGGCAATAAAATATAGCATTGGAAATGTGTTATTTGGATCCTCAATTTTTGGTATTTCCAAAACTGTCATATTTTCTTAATTTTTGTCTTTTGTTGCAAAACATATGGTTTTGTTTGTTTAATTGCTTTATAATTTGTGATAAATTTGGCAGACATCAAACATTGGATGAAATTATGTCTGAGAATAAAAGTAGTCTCCACTGTTACATGTCTTCTGGCAAATACCACACAAATTTGGCGATATACAGAAATTCAGCTTTTTCTCTTCAATTTACAATTAAAAATTGGCATTTTGTCCATTATAGGTACACTACCTTCTGTTACAACCTTTACAAATTGACGGATTTAGGAAAAATCAATCTTCTCCCATAATTTTTAAGCGCAAATTTTATTAAGTTATAATTCTACTTCATTATTGTGCGTTAATTCTGTGAAAGTGATTGCAACAGATGTTGGATTTTACAAGTTGGAATTGGAAATATTTGAGAATTTGTCGTCCTACAATTAGAAATACTTGTACTATAATATTTTTCAAAGTTGGTACTGCTGCCAAAGCTTTTGTATTTTATAAAAGGCTTGGTTTTAAAGATCTGACAGGAGCACCTAAAAGTCTGAAACAAAATTAAACTTATTGCAACAAGACATATCCCGCCGTCAAACTCCAGTCAAAACAACAGCAACAACCACACAATATACCCTAACATAGAACCACAATAAACGTTGCAACGTCATACACAACCGACACTAATACCCGTTACTTCTTTGTCATAATTATGTATGAATAGAGGAAACAAAGAACAAGCAAGGCAATCGATAGCAGGCGATCAACCAAGAAGGTCGATCTCTAATCACCGGACAACTCGGGACTCACCAGAAGAAAACTACCACCATTAGAAGGAAGTATAAGCAAAGAAGCATCACTATCACCGAAGTCAGTCGCTAGCAGGCGATCAACCAAGAAGGTCGATCGCTAATCACCGGACAACTCGGGACTCACCAGGAGAAAACTACCGCCACTAGAAGGAAGCATAAGCAAAGAAGCATCACTATCACCGGAGGCAGTCGTGATCAAGCAGTCGAAGGAGAAGGTTGTATAAGGACAGAAGCTTCGGCTTACTGTTCTTCAGCACAGAAGCCTCGGCTTACTGTTCCTCAGCACAGAAGCTTCGGCTTACTGTTCCTCA
>JAHXMU010000634.1:781213-845104 GCA_019455685.1 Philornis downsi
AACAAAAGTAAATCCTGTATTTTATTTCTGAAAGGTTTATGGTCCTTCAGCTTAACCCAGGACACGACAATGCTACCTCAGCCTACGAATAAAACCATGTTGCATTTTTTATAACACAAAAAAATTGTGTTCATTTTTGTTACATCATTTCTCAAGTTTACATACGTATTGACGATATGTTGTGGCGTAAAAACTGAAGCTGTTCCGGTTTCAGTGTTGGAACCAATGGGGAAAAAATTGACATTGTCGCTTAACAATGTTTCCCTCGTGAGAAAAGGTAGTGTTGTATGGTAGAACAATTTGTGTTCAAATTCCACGACCATTTTTTATATGGAATGTCACCTCGAAAAGTTAGCATAGTACCAGACTTTAGGATGGTAGAAATTATGAGCGAAAAGGTTAACCCAGCATCAACATAGAGTTATCACAGTATCATCAATGAGAACCAGGAGAAGAGCATACTTAATAGCCTAGTTTTTTTTTATATTTTACCAAATATTATGGTGCAATAAATTTAAGTAACTGCAATCTACGAATTAGGAAAAATTTCTTCGAGATATGGGTCTATTTGTGTGGGAAATACCAGAATGGGTCCATTTTCATTCTCAGAACTTAGTTCGTCAAACGCATGACGTTTGCCAATATGAGATTTTTCGCAAATCAATGAAGTGGACAAAAACCTAGTCTACTCCAGCCCACTAATTAGAAAATATCGAGAAAATATTGCATTTTGGAAAATCTGAAAATTTGTATGGAGGGTACCGGAACCGATGAGGCAATGCTCCGATTTAACTCTTAGATCTTGCTTTGAAAAGAGCTCAATGACAACGAAATTTTACTACCTGGTGTAGTTAATTAAAAGCATGAATCTAGGACGACGATCATTTGTGTGAAAGGTATCGGAAGTAGCATGATTTTTTAAATCCTGCCAATCATTAGAAACAAATAACCTGGGCATAAACTCTCAGTACTGTAGTCTACGGATAAGAAGTTGAAGAAAACCGATAGAATTTCTAAAAATATACCAATTTGTATGGAATGTATAAGGAGAGATTAATATATAGTCATCGGCTACGATAATCCAAATCACACTTTTATCTTTGTTTTACTTATATAACCCTATTATTACACTACATACATTTTTTATAAAATAAAGCTATTGTATTTTTTTCTTGCATGTTTCAGAAACTTTATTGCTATAATCTTGGACTTCTCAGTTAAAGATGGGGTTGACCGTCGGTAGTTTCAACTATCTATATTTTTAATTGACGAAACTTTTATTGACCTGGATTAGCAATATCCGGAACTATTATTGGCTTTAATTATTTCTTATATTATGAGTCTACTAAAATGTTTCTTCTTGGTCACATAACCTAGAATTTAGTGAATTTTCAGCTGAAATATGAAACTAAGGGAAATTTCAGTCAGGTGGACCGACTTACATGTATCTTCACTCAACGTCCATTTGTATTGCTCCAAAGAATATTCTGAATTAAAACACAATATAGAAGACTTGTAACTTTCGGGAACCCTCCGTTCCCGGGCTGGCTTTTGCTAAATCGACCAATTTATGCATGTGGTGAGGCGAGGCAGTGCAATCTATTTTCATATAAGTTTAAGTTAAATTAAGTAATTTGTGTGGAAGGTACAATAGATGGAGTGGTCATTTCTCATGTTTTTTCACATTTTACCCATTTACCCGAATTGGGAAATACAGTGGAAAATCAAATTTCGGTAAATCGGTCAATTTGTATGAGAGGTACCAGAATGGACGTGACATAGTCGCCCATTTGTTTGATATCGATAGGAAAATGGAGGCGGGGGAGAATGGAATAAATCGGTCATTTGTGCTAGAGGTACCTGAAGGAGAGTAGTTACCCAACCGATTTTTCTCCGATATTATAAAGAATTGTAAAATATTATAATATCAGATAAAAATTAGAATGCTAGAGTCGGCCTATCAGAAATGTTGTGGATGAGGCCACAGGGACAAAATTGAATTTCGTTTAATTTGTATGGAAGCTGCCAGAAGCAGTGGGTCGACATAGTCCATTTATAATCTCTGGCAACGATTTGGGAAAACATCACGCTGAGCCAAGTTTTATTAAGATTCATAAGAAGATACTTGGTATTTTAAGCGCTTCCTCTTGGGTGTTACATTTTTGCGTACCAAATAATATATATACCTTCATTCCTTCGGGTGAAGGTACCAGGTTGTGAAATTAACGGTTTCAAAAATAAAGTTAAATAAAGCACACGTAAAGCTATTATTTCGATGAAACTTTTATTTTATTATAATGCTTGGACCTTGTCATTATGTACGAAGTGCAATGTCATTTAAATGACTGCCTCTTGATTGGTTGCAGTAGTAAACCCTTTTGAGGAATTTTCGACCACTTTTTAGCACATTTCTGGCTCAAATGCTCCAATGTTTGGATATTATCCGCTTAAACATGGTTGCATGATCTTGCTGCCCATTTGACGTCGCAAAAACGTGAAATTACGCTTTATGTCGCAAAAACGTGAAATTACGCTTGTCATACGGTCATAGCGCTCCGAATTAAAATTCGGATTTTCCGTCACACTTTCATTAACAGAAGCGATATTTTCGGCAGTGTGTATAGGTACATTGCGATGATGCACAGACTGCAGACCTGACCACATCTGTAATGCTTCCATTCTCTTCAAATTTCTTTATAATCTTGCCAATTGCTTACACCCTAGACCGATTATGACATCTATAATCACTCGTAATGCATGAAAATTGCTCACGTTCGAATCACCACTTTTGTAGTAAGTTTTAACTATTTTTACTTGTTCTTCGCTTGTTCAACGATTCATATTCGTCAATAGAAAAACTCTCACTAAATAAATAATACTTCAGATGATAGGTATTTAACAGCTGACAGACTTGCTAGACCAGCGATTTTGAAACCACCAAGTAGATAACCGTGTATAAATACATAAACTTAAACTTCTTCACTTCGAATTAGTAGTTACTTAGTGTGGCTGCCTTTGATTTTTTTAAATTAATTTGACTTATATTTTATTCACAACCCAATTTACGTATATTTACTCAGAGTGGTTTGTCCTTTTACACTACAATTTTCTAATATTCCTCAATAATTTGCATGCTTGTCTGAATTTGTTTAGTTTTTGTTCTGTTCTGCTATTCAGGGCACTGTTCACAGCCGTTCACATCAACACTGCACATAACAAATGATTGTGTTACTTTCATTGATTAAAATACATTTTAATCATAGCGACTATGAATACTAAGGTACGCTTGAAATCTTAGGAAATTAATTTTACAGACTGGCAATACCAGGACACTACCATTTATTACAATTGTTGCGACAATAACAGTCCATTCATCACTTATAATTTTCATATAGTATGGTATCGCATATTTGTATAACTTCGTATACTTCCTTTGTAAAGCAAAAGAAAATATATGTGTATACAGATAAATTCTTCCAGCCCACATAAACACGCAAAGTTCTCGTAAGACCAATTACAGGTTTCTTACTTTCAGATTCCACAACATCCTTGTCTTCTCCACTTGTGCTATCACCCTTGCTGTTCCTTGTTCGATTATTACGATTTCCATATAACACCCAAACTTTCATATGGATCAGCAAATGTGCCGGCCCAACTAAAGCTGCGTCGGATTCCCAGCACATTTTAACCTGTAATTGTAGAAAAACCTACCGTTGTAAAGCTCGTCGAATTTTTTCCTGCCAGGGTCGAACATTAAGATATTGCCAAACAACACAGTTTTATCATTTGCCAGTATATTTAAAATTATATACGCTGGCATTGCATAGATACTGGAACGAGTAATTCATTCATTGTTTAAAGAGCCGCCGAAACTATTCAAGTGGTTACTGAAAAATACCCACTATAGTACCCAGTGCCTTGTCTATGTTCATTTTCTTTTATTGCGTTGCGGAGGGCTATAAGTGGTGCTGGCGTTGTCACCACCACACACAGGTGGTAGTGTTTGTCAGTCCCTTGTGGGTGATCTCCAGGTTTCCGATGTGTATGTAAACTGGCGTCCATCAACAATTCAGCACAACGTCCAGTGACAATGTTGAATATGGCCGTTGGCACCAGTCCACATGGCCATGAATTCAAATGCTGAAAAGGAAAATAAATATATAATAAGTAAATTGTGTTTAAAAATAAAAGAAAATAAGAAAATTGGTATGGTACGCAAATCCAAAACATACCCTAATGTATTAGGATCAATTAAGAACAGCTGAGTAAGAAAGTTGTTGTAAGAATTGACGCGTACACCCACGACCACAGCTGTTGTTAGTGTAAACGTGTGAATCTCATATTTCTGGCCTGTTTCTCTATCTCGAACGACAGCTTTCGTTCGCATTCTAAGCGAATGAAAACTGATTTGCGTTTCACTAACTCCACTTCTACGCGAACGACGACTCGAACGAAAACGTAAGCATTTTCATACAAAATTGCGTTTCTCTATCTCGAACGAACTGTCAACTCTGCGAACGCAAATGTCAAAATCACTCACTTGTTATTTTGTAGTCGAGTGAAGACAAACAAACAATAATATTTGCAAAAATAAAAATATAAACGATGGAAAGTATAAAAGTATAAATATAAGTATAAGTATAAAATAATATAATTAATAATAATCTGCTAATATTTTGCTCTTCCAGTTTAAAAAAATCAACAATGCAGCAGCTGCAGACTATGGTGGGGCACATGGAGGAGAATCCTGAGTTTGCCAGGGGAACGCCGGTATTCAGAGGCAACAAATTTTCGGCCGAAGACGAATGGCATAAACTATGCAGACGGCTGAACTCCTTAGGATCACCAACACGTACCGTTGCAGAATGGAAGAAGGTTGGTTTGTATTTGTGTTGTTGTGCCACAGCCGCTGTGACGATGGCTGCGAGGAAATGAAAAATTGATGTGCATAGACTTTTTATGAAGAAAAGTCAATATCCATAGACTTTTCATGAAGAAAAGTCGATGTCCGTCGAGTTTTCATGAAGAAAAGTTGATGTCCATCGAGTTTTCATGAAGAAAAGTCGATGTCCGTCGAGTTTTCATGAAGAAAAGTTGATGTCCATTGAGTTTTCATGAAGAAAAGTTAATGGACATTGGCTTTTCATGAAGAACATCAACTTTTCTTCATGAAAAGTCTATGGACATCTTTCATCATCTTTTTCCATTCGTCTGTAATAAGTTTGAATATGTAACTAATACTCATTTTCTTTTCAGACGTGGGCGGACTTGAAGTCTCGGACTACGAAGTAGATAGCGGATAATAAAAAAAGTCTCCGAGAAACCGGTGGCGGTTTCAAAAGAGAAAAAATCCGTCGTATTACGAAAACGAGCAGCCGGCCAAAAAGCGGAAGAACCGCATCGAAGACCAATTGGCACTCATACGACGTCAGCTTCGAGTATCGGAGGAAAACGCGGCAATATCTAGGGAACTGACGAACGCAACAAAAAGATTAGCCGATGCCGCTGAAGTCCAAGCCGAAGCAGCGGAGAGAAGTGCTGATGCCGCTGAAGCCCAAGCGGAAAGCTTAAGGGCTATAGAAGAAAATACAGCAAAAATTTTAGAAACTATTGCTAAATATTTAAAAAAATAATAATAATTCAGCAGGGCTGTCCTGCCAGAAAATCGAAAAAAAAGTGGAATCAAAAATTCCCTTCAGGACTAGTCCCTAAGTGGAACAGGGTCAATAATATAGTAAAAAGGACATCAGAGTCTAAAATATTTATCTGAGGGTAGTTGAAGGTGGCGGCACAGCAGATAAGGTTTGCACTGTGGTTGTGGGACCCAAAAAAATCAAAAATAAAAGAAAATAAAAATGAAATCAAACCAAAGAGAAAAAACAAAAAATAAGAGAAAAATAATGTATAAGAGTCAATTAGAAAATGAACGAATCAACAGAACAAAGAACCAAAATTAGGGAAGACTAAAAATTTTAAAAGGATCATCTGTAGGAGTAGTTATTTATTGGGTGAAGACATTGAAGATATAGTTAAGTATAGTATAATTAAAAGTTGTGCAATGTAGCACCAAAAAATTAAGGATCTAAATGCAGATAGCGGTAAAAAATTAAAAAAAAATAGTTAAGAACATGTACATCAACCGCCATTTTGTAGGCACCGGTTTGAAGTTTAGAAATGTTAGTTTTACGAATCTCCATTAGGCATAGGAAAGACAAATAGTTATTGTTTCCCCCTTTGTGGACAGAAAGGGGGGAAGTGAGTGCCTGCTTTAGTTTACATAAATATATTACCAGACGTAAATCGTTTACACGTTTGTTGGCATTAGGTTATCGTATTTCGATATTTGTTGTAAGTGGAAAGTGACGAAGACAAGGGGCCGTGAGAAACAATAATGAGTCATTGTGGCTTTGGTAGGGGAAAGGCAGTTGAAGCAGAAGATTTTCCTTCCGAATGGTGTGTTGTGTTGTGTAATAGTGATTGATAATTTATCTTACAATTGCGAATGTCGATAAGGCTACGTTGTAGAGAGAAACTCAAGATATAGCGAGCTTTTGGTCTCGCTTATGCTGCGTAGTGCCATGTAGCGGTCCTTAACAGGTTTGGAATTGAAAATGCACAAAATCGGCAGTTTTTACAAAAATTCGATTAACCTTAATCTTAACCTCAATTTTATCTTAACCTGATTTATTATTGCAAAGTATAATTTCGAATTGATCTAACCAATTCGACTAACATTAGGCTAGTCATTATATTTTGGATCGGATAATATGAGAGAATACACGGAGAGACACCAGCCCCTTCATTTGTCCTTACACATGTAGAATTAAACCGTAAAATATTGTTTTTATCATAACCTTTTCATAGTTTCCACATGATTATTGTTCAGTAAAATACTGGTCGAGTGGTTGTAAACTACTGAATTTATTTGGCAAATTTTTATTGCTTTTATTACCATTTTACAATTCTAACTTCAATTATAAGGGGGTTGGTGCCAAATAGCGAAGTTTTTCTATAAGTACTTTCCAAACACTTAAGTGGAATCATTTTAGATTATTTAGAAATCCTAATATGAGTAATACTGCTTTGCAACCTATAAGAGGCACATACGAAACATGTCATAAAGACCATACCCCCACGAGGGAGGTATGCCGTATCAGGGTTGAAAACGATATGTCAGCAAACCGCTTAAAACATGTCTAAATTAGAACAGTATCTTTAATAATTTGCGATCTGTTATTTTATCTCCTACACTAAAACTTAAAATATTTTTGTTATGCAGGCTCAGGATTGATAGCACACGTTGATATCATCTTAAGTGTATTTACCATGACTTCAGTTAAGTGAAAATTGCATAATAAATATTTCCAATCTTCGCCTTTATGTAGAAATTACAAAACAGTCAGCTGATTTTTCTATATAAGATTGCTTTGACAGACAATTTAATTAAACGTTGTAAATGAAAAGCTGTAATTGGTGCTGCCAATGGTCACTAGGCTGCTATAAAAGGTGGGTTTGTATAGCAAATGTTACCCACTTACGGAAGAGGCATCGGTGTTGTCCGATAGTATAGAGTTATCCTTTTAGTCGTTTCAAAACCGACGGTCTGGCAAGGCCGTCAGCCGTTACTTGTCATCTGAAGAGTTATTTATTTAGTGAAAGGTTTGCCATTTAGGAATGTGGATTATTTAACAACCGAAAAATGCGTAAAAGGTGTTACCACAAAAGTGGTGAATCAAACATGGGCTTTCAATCAAACAAAATTTTCTTCAGCGATGAAGTTCATTTCTCGCTCAGTGGTTACGTCAACAAGCAAAATTTTCACATATGGGGCTCGGAGAACCCAGAAATGATTGCATCCGGAAAAAGTGACTGAAAATGGAAAATGACTAACAAAAAAATGAAAAATGAAAAGGTCCAAGCATTATAATAAAATAAAAGTTTAATCCAAATCATAGCTTTATGTGTGTTTTGTTTAACTTTACTTTTGAAACCCAAAAATGGATAATCCTATATGGACCAATTAGTAAGATCTAATTAGTTAAAGTTGTAAACAATTCTATAATTGGTTCACTTCTATTGCATATTTACACGAGGAAAGGTCTATTGAATTAATGGACGAAAGAGTTCAGTTAGGAGACCTGAACATAATTTGTATCTCAGTAGCAATTACTTCAGGAAATATAACTTTTGGCGCTGCCGAAAGATCAAAGATTGTTGTGTATTTTGTGAAAAAGAATTTGGAATTACAATTGAGTTATATAGACTAACTCAAGTCTTTAAGCCTACTCTATAGTCTTTGAAGTAAGATCCTGATTTTTAAATATTACGATTTTTTGATTTCAATTTTTTCCATGTACTTACAACACCATTCATATTATTTTTACGACTTAATAATTTATCTTTAACAGCATGAAATGTCCCTATACGTTTGCGATATATTTAATTATTTTTGCTTATTTAGAAAATACACTCAAAATATGCGTCATTAGAAACATTTCGCTGGATTGTAATTTTACAAAAAATTAATAAGATTCGTTTTAAGAGTGCTGAGAGATATTCGACACCAAATTTGATTTTTTCGGAGTGAACAGTAATAGATAGTGTATATTATAAGTACAAATACAGTATCTGCGAAATCAAGTACATAAGTCTAAATTCGCTATAAAAAATTTACTATTGGGTTTGCATCGAGACTTCATATTACAGAATAAAATGGTTTACATCGGCCAATATTTTAACATGTGTCAGTGTTCAAATTATTAGTTATACCTCGTAGCATAAGTATAAGTCCGGGAAAGGAATCAATCATATTAAAACTAACAAGAATCGGTCTTGGTTTCACAAATACTGTTTGGTATAACTGGCAAATACATATCGTTCTTAGCTTTGGCTATCTCGAGGTACATATTTATGTGATATCTATGTGATACTGAGAAGTCATTAGTCTTATTATAATGTTATCTGGTATTACTATGCTAAATATTCCTAGCGACTAGAATATACATTTTTATGTACTACACGAAGGGCATAGACGAGTAGCAAGAGCTCCGATATTCTGCGCCTCTTCTCTAACTCGTCACTCGCCAAAGCATGGCAGTATTTCAGAGGCCATGTTCTTCCAACGGAGTTTTAGTCGCACTATTCTTCGCTATCATTTACGTTGCCCAAGAATTTTCGCGGTGTGATATTTAAGTCCGTTCACATAACATGATCCAATCAAATCGGGCCAAAACCAAACAAAATGTGACATTGTCCACCTTACCAGAGCTTGTCTGAGCCCGGGTTTTCAAAACATATGTGCGGTTTTGCAGTAAGGGGTCTGCTGAGAGTCAGAAGTCATGTTACATGAGTCCACGTTTCAGTACAGCTGTAGTTGCCGAGGCTGTTTAGAATTGTTTCCAGTATGTGTTTCATCGTAATCGTTTCAGGATATATTAAACTAAATAAATAAGAAAATGGATAGGAGTCACGGTTTGAAGTATCCTAATGGACAGGCAACTTCAAGCTTTATTTTGTCAGACCGATGTTATTGATATAATCCAAATACGACGCAGTGGTTACCTTAATATACACACAAATGTTCCTAACAATCCCATTTCAGATTCAATGGTGAACTTGACCGACTATAGTACAATGCTTGTTTAACTGCGTGTTTGGGGTGGGGGCGAATAAAATAATTATCCAAACCGGGTTGAGAAATATAAACAAAATTAGATTTTTCGTTTTTTCTATATAAATTTTATTGACTTCAGGGGTATATTTTACCTTCGGGTTGGCTTGACGTCTTGATTACAAGTGCTGTATATCTTCTTATCTCAATCTCTTTTCGTTTCTTCGTTATAATTCTTAGGGTTGCACTTAAGGGTAACAATTCATTTAAATACTTAAAACTATTAGGGTGCCCAGCTAGACATCTCGCCCCCTTGCAAGGAGTGCAATATAGAGGCTAGCGGAAGCTAGACTGTGCCCGAGAAATTAATAAAAAAAAAAAACAAAACATTTTCGGACGAGAATTCAGTATTTTATATAATTCAACATATAAGACAATACATTAACGATTAGCATGCACATGAATAACAATGGTCGAAGCAGAGGACCCTGTCGAAGACTATTGTTTGCAGGAACACTGGTGCTGGCCTTGGTTGTGGATTGTGGGCACTTCACGTCTATGGTTCTGCTTTCGACTTCGGCTGCGACGCTTTTTGTTGTCGGAATTGTCGCTGGGGCGGCTATCATTGCCGCGGGAATTGTTTTTACGTCCATTGCCCCCTCCATTATGCCTGGGATGTAGCATCGTATGACGCTCGGCCAGACACTCTCGGCATCGTTCCCGACTGGTGCAATTCTTTACCGTGTGGGAGATAGGACGAACACGACACAGAGAAGAAAAAAAGAGACATTAGTTCTACTCGCCACTTGTTGACATAACTAAGCGACCCGATCGAGGTATCAGATTCAGGTGGTGACAACAAAGCGGAGCCTATAAGAAAATGTTCTTTCCGAAGGGAGGGCGGCCATAATTTGATCAACGGCTTTCCTCCTGTACAGGGAACATGCTCGGCAATTGTGAATAATAGTTTTTACAAGATTCTTCAGTCTAGGGACCCAAAATTCTAATCTCATCAATCTTAACATCAATGAACTTTCACCGTGCACTGACGCTTTGTGGACATATTCCAAGTACAATTTGGTGAACCTGCCATTATAGGGGAGAATTTTGGGGAATCTTTCATCGTACGTCAGAGTTGGTGACAGCGCCAGTCTACCATTCACTCTCATAAATCCGTTCGAGTCAAGAAAAGGATTAAAGTTTATAAGGGGGCTCTTTTGAGATATCCGAGCCTTGTTCTCGAGTATATTATATTCGGGAAAATGGCGACGCTGGCAAAGAATTATCAAGCGGCCTTTCACGAAATTTATCCCATTTTATTCAATATTGCACGATGAATACGAGTGCGAGACCTTATATTTCGGGTGTACTCAATGATAAAATCGAAATACATAAGCTAGAACTCTCATAGCTCGTGGTAAATCTGAAAAGCGGGTCAAGATATCCTCAGTCTCGGATATCTGGCGCAAATGGACTTGAACTGGTCGACATTCAAGATTCGTCATTAATTTGAAATTCGATTTAGGCCATTCGTTTTGAGGACGACATAACCAAGCGGGGCCGTTCCACCATAGTGTGCTTGATATTAAATCTCGTGCTAAAATGCCACGAGTCGCAATATCTGCCGGGTTGCCATGGGAAACGACATGATGCCAATTATCAGTACCGACTCTCTCCGCTATGAGAGAGACTCTGTTCGCTACAAAGGTGGACCAATGGCACGGGGGCTTCTGAAGCCACGACAAGACAATTGTAGAGTCTGTCCAATAATATGTTGGAATGTTGTCGATTCTCAATTCTTTACGAAGAGATTCGACCATTCTAGCCAATAGAGTTGCACCGCAGAGCTCTAAACGGGACAAGGTCTCAACCTTGATAGGCGCCACTTTATTCTTTGCAGCTAGCAAATGTGTCGTGATATCACCGACAGCGTTTTTAATGCGAATGTATAGTGAGGCCGCATATGTCTTTTCAGAAGCGTCACAAAGCGCATGAAGTTGAACTTCATTTTCTGGGTTGTAGTCAACCCAACGGGGGATCTCAATCCTTTCGATCTCACTATAATCGACTAAAAACTCATGCCATTTGCGTAGAGTCATGGGTTTTAAGCATTCGTCCCAGCCAGTTTGTCTTTCCAAACTTGTTGCATTAGAATTTTTGCGACTATTATTTTCGGGGCCAACCATCCGGCAGGATCAAATAATTTGGCAATTTCAGACAAAACGGCTCGTTTGGTGACTGATGATTTATTAGGGGCCGAAACGGCTTTGAAAAAGAAATAATCTTTTCCTGCGTTCCAACGTAAACCCAGAGTCTTCGTGGTACTTGCATCAGAAATTTTCAAAAATTCAGAATCATGTATATATTGCGGGGGCAAACACTGTAATAAAGTTTGAGTGTTAGCCGTCCATTTGCGAAGGCCAAACCTAGCAGAGTTTAGCACATCAACAAGTTGATTGCGACTCTGAATGGCCTCATTTATGCTATGAGCACCAGGTAAAACATCATCGACGTACATGTGACATCTAATAATTTCACTTGTCAATGGGAACTGAGATTCACAATTCTCGGCAAGTTGAAATAGTGTCCGTATCGCTAAGTAGGGGGCGCAGTTAACACCAAAAGTTACCGTATTCAGTTCAAAATCCTGAATATCATCATCCGGATGATCGCGGTAAACTATTCACTGATAGGGGGTTTGTATGGGATACATTAAGTATTTGGCGATACATTTTTTCAATATCCGCATTGAACACACACCGGAAAAATCTCCATCTAAGGATTAGTAGCGTCAAATCGGCTTGTAAAACAGGGCCGGTATATAAAATATTATTAAGGCGTACGCCATTTGACGAGGGCTAGAGGCGTTAAACACCACACGAAGCTTGGTGGTGGCGCTGTCCGGTTTGAATACAGCGTGGTGAGGAAGATAATACGACGAAATCTGATTCTGAGTATCGCTAGTACTCAGTCTGGTCATACGACCCAGAGTAAAATACTCCTTCAATGCTCCATCGTACTGGTCTTTCAGATCAGGGTTTTTAAGTAAACGGTATTCATTTCGCAGAAATTGCGAAATGGATCCGATTCGGAACAGTTCTAACTGCATATTTATGAGGTATTCACGTCTAAATGGCAGTGATACGACAAATCTGCCATCTTCGTTGCGATATGTTGTACGACGATACAACTCTTCGTAAAATTTATCTTCCTCAGAAACTATGTGCGGCTTCGACACGTCTTCAATCTCCCAAAGTCGTAAGAGTTGACCGTTCAACTCCAGGCCTGGATTGAGAGATTTTGCCTGTTAAAATCCAGCCAAACACCGGTTTTTGAACAATGAGGTCACCACTCGGATGTTTCTGGACGCCGGCAAGCATAATTTTCGAATATACGTCGTCGCCTAGCAATAAGTAGATATGCGAACACTTCAAATCACTTGACGTGACTTCTGGTAAATCAGAATTTACCAATTGGGCCACTGAATATGTAGGAAGACGACCAGTCAACTTTTCTACTACATAGGCATCAGTGGATATCTCAAAACTCAGATCAATAAGAGACCCTATCGATAAATTGCAGATTTTAGTCGATTTTGCGGCTATCGCACCGTTAAGTCCGACAATATCTGCTGTAGGGGCTGTGAAAAGAGGCAATCAAGTTTCTTCTGTAGTTTTTTCGATATAAATGTGGTCTGAGAAGCAGGATCTATTAAGGCTCTAGCTGAACATCTCACACCGTGGTAACATACTTCAACAACGGTTGTTCCCAAAAGGACCGTGGAGTATGGTGACATTTTTAACTTCTTTGCAAATGTCTGCATTGAACGGGCAGCCGCTGATGTCGTAGGTTGATCAACAGTGTCTGAACGGGCTGGAATTCCCATTTTTTGAGAATTTCCAGTAAGCTCGCTGGGGTTTCGACCGGGTTGTTGCGAAGATCCCGTACGATAAAGCAACGAGTGATGCTTCTACAATGATAGCAAATATTTGAGCTCTTACATGTACTGAATGTGTGAGATGATGCTAAACAATTTGTGCAACATTTAAGCCTTTTCACCGTATTTAAACGATTTTCGACAGACATTTGTAGAAATTGTGTACATAATCTAAGTGGATGGGGTTCGGAACATAAGGGGCATTTCTGCTGGAAAGTATTAGATGGGACTGTATTCCGCTGAGCGTTATCAACGGGAACCGTGGTAGCAAAACTTTTAAATTTTCTACGATCTTCCGTTCGGTTCTTAGCATTTTAATATTTCATAACATAACCGGTATTCGAAGGCGGATTCCGTTTATGCGCTCGTCTGATATCGTAAACAGACTCTAGCGCTTGATATCTTGAGGCCAGAAATTTGTCCATATTTTCCCAGGTGGGCAAATTGGAGCTGGTCCCCTGGGATTGCTCCCAAAGGCCGAGGGTGACTTCAGGTAGTCGGGTAGAACAGATAAACACGAAAATTATATCTCAGTTCTTTGTCTGATAAATTGATTATGCAGTCATTGATAGTTCGCTGCAATGCCATCGCAAAACCCTCATTTGTCATGGGGCACGTTTTTATAATATCACGTGCTTCGCCTTCTGTTTTTTGCATTAAGTAATACATTTTCCGGATATTACTAATGTGGTCATTATCCTTGTATAGGGCAGAGAACATATCTCTGAAAGTGGGCCATGTTTTGTAATCTCCCGAGAAAGTTTCTGTATCACATAGGGAAGGATTAATTGGGATAGAGGCTGATTTCTTTTTAGAATTCAATTTCTCTATGAACGCATCAATGAATGCCAGTCCCCGGACGTATGATTTATATGCCGACATATATTTCGGTTTTATTATCTCAATAAAAATTTCCGACGGGTCCGCGTGGTCACAAATATCTTCGTAACAATCACGGAAAGCTTCCCAATGTCTGATAAACTCTTGTCTGTTAACTCCAAGAGAATCAGTAGTGTGCTCATCTTCAGGCATTGATGTGAACAATTACTCTAGATTAGTCAACCGATCACCGCTTCTAATTAAAGCTTAAAGCCATATTTTATTCAAGGTCGGTAAAAATGAGAAAATGGGGTCGAAACGACTACTATTTCAGGTAAAAATAAATTATGATTTCGGAGAAACCAATTAAAATATATAAATGCCACAAAAAGAAATGAAAAAACAATTTTCAAATTTTAATAGTAAATTTGTATTATTTTACGGGGCAAAATTTGAGGAAAATTTTGATTTACCGATACCACTGTGCTGTAAAAAAACTACGTATTAGTAGACGATACAGAGTGCAAAAACATACAAACCAAACAATCCAAGTTATTTATTGGTCAAAACGGGTTTTAGTTCGATACCAATAAGATTTTCTCTTTAAAACCGCAAAAATTTTAAAATGTATAATTTTTGATATCCGCTTTAATTTGATTAAATTTCCAAAAAAAATTTAATTTCCCACAACATAAAGGAACAAAATATTTTTGGCCAATTTTTGTGCCGTTCGGGCCCACTGTGCACAGAGACAGGGAGAGTTAGCAAAGAGCGCAATGACTACTAGCGATAAGCGGTTCGCTCATACGCACACACACGCACTGCGCAGCAGACAAAAGTGCGGATAACGATAGTTTAAGAAGGGAGCGGGGGGAACACGATTTTTTGTGTTTTGTTATCGTCGCTGTAAAGGTGCCCATACACGTGGGATTTTTCCCTGCGATTTGTTGCATTATCGTTTCTCCATACACATGGGATTTATCATAACTTGTGCGACGTTGCGAAGTAAGCATTGGCATCGAAGCGGATGAACACACATCGATCATTTCATATTGTGGAAAACGTTGACAAGTAAAGATGGGCGACGAAGCGGATGATGCAATTGCGCTTTTGGTTATTTACACATGCGAATTTATGTGTTCAGATGGAAAAAAGGGAAAAAACAAAAAAAGAAAATGGTCGGAAGAATGGTTGTTTTAAAGGAATATCCATTCACATGTAAACACGCTAAGAAATATGGAACTTACAACTCCAAAACAATACAAAAATTTCTTGCGTATGGATTCCAAGACATATCAAGAGCTCTTAAGACGTGTAACGCCAGCAATACAAAAGCAAGATACATGTATGCGTGATGCTATTACGCCAAACGAAAGGCTATCTGCAACATTGCAGATGTTTTATCTTCAATAAATTCCGCCAAAAACTCTCTGCTTGTCATTTTTTATGTTGTGCCCTCAATGGTTGATGAGCAACTGAAAGACAAAATAGCAAAAAGTTGCGATGAATTCCCCACACACATGGGATTTCTCTGCAACAAATCCCAAATCCATGAAAATTTTCATGGATTTGGGATTTGTTGCGTTACAGCCCCATACACATGGGATTTGACCGTGCGATCGCACAAATCGCAGGGAAAAATCCCACGTGTATGGGCACCTTAAGCGGAGTAGATGCGCAATGTAGGGACAAATGAAAGCTACGACGCAAAGCGAATTACAATAACAATTGTATATGAAGGGAATGAGGGGAACACAAAATATTTTGTTTTGTGTCACCGTCGCTGAAAACGATGTGGTTGCGCGGTGTGGGGATCGAAAACGGAGACGCGAAATGACAATAACAAAAAACGGTGGTGGTTTTTTAGAGAGATAATCACTCGCGATCATCACAATTGAATTGTTTTCATGCACTTTTTCTTTATTATTGTTATTGTAAAAGAGAATTGTTTGGATAATTATTTACCCTTTTTGCGGGTGGCTCAGGTATCCGGGCGAAGGACCAAATGTTTAGGGTGGGGGCGAATAAAATAATTATCCAATCCGGGTTGAGAAATAAAAACAAAATTAGATTTTTCGTTTTCGCTATATAAATTTTATTGACTTCGGGGGTATATTTTACCTTCGGGTTAGCTTGACGTCTTGATCACAAGTGACGTATTCTTATTTTTTATATGTAGGGTTGCACTTAAGGGTAACAATTCATTTAAATACTTAAAACTATTAGGGTGCCCAGCTAGACACTGCGTATCTGTCCAACATTATTCATCACCACTTCTTTAGTGTTGAAGTTACGTTTCACGCAAGTTCTATAAACAAGTAACCACTTACCATTTTTCATATAACGCACTATTAAATGACAGTGTTTGATCCATGAAAATAAACAGTGAGATCGGAGGCTGATTAAATTGCGAGCCATGTTGGTTCTAACAATGCAAGAATTTGTATCTTTCTGGTCTCTAGCATGAAAGCGAGTAATAAGAATCATTCAGCGGTAGATTTTTAAAGTTCGATAATTTCAACATTCAAACTCCGAAATCTAAAAAAAAAAATTGTTTTCTATTGCTAAGGATCGCAAAAAGATTACAGGACCCAAACTAAGAAGATTACACTGTGATTTACGTTTACAAGAAATATGGGTTGTATATGAAATAGATTAAAGCACATTTCAAACCAATGATTTACGACAACATTCTGCTGCGATAAATAAAATTATTTTGTTTTTTAGATGCATATCGAAAAATCAAACAATAAATTGATTAAACGATCGTCAACAGCAAACTAATAGTTATTTATGCATTGCAAACTATTGGCAATTTTGGATGTATAGGTATGATGACAACGATTTGAAAACACAACTGTTTGGGATGCGCTTAATATCTCGCGTATAATGTCGCAACGCCTTCGAATCGCGATATACATTTGCGTTATACCAGAAATAACATTCAATTTGAAAGGAAAGGCTTCAGAGCAACGTTCCTGTGCGACGTTCGCAGCACAACTTCAGGGTGTCCGTCGGGAAGGTAAACTACTTTGTTTGTTTATAATTTTTGATAAAATGAAAGAGAATTGGTCTTATATTGATAATTGTTTTATTTAATATCGGCCATTATGTATGGAATACAATATCAGATAAATGTCAGTCTCTGTAAGCCTTACAAATGCGAGACCTTTTGAACACATTTTTCATTATATTCTCATACATTTCACGCGGTATTTCATTAATTTCATCATGAATATTTTGTTTGAGTTGCTCAAGCGTTTCTGGTTTGTTTGCATAAACTTTGCTTTTCAAATATCACCTCAAAAAGAAGTCCGGAGCAGTCATATCAGGCGACCGTGGAGGCCAATCAACATCAACACTTCTTGAAATAACTTGTTGTGGAAAGAGGTCTCGCAGTAATTCCATTGTAATCCTGGCTGTATGCGATGTGGCACCGTCTTGTTGATACCACATGTTAATCAAGGTCAAAACATGCAGTAGTGGCATTATAAAGTTTTCAATACCGTGATATGATATCGCTCCCCATTGACAGTTACCGTTATGCCGTTTTCACTTTCAAAGAAGTAGAGTCCGATGATTCCTCCTGACCAAATTGCACGCCAGACTGTCACTTTCAATGGATGCAAAGGTGACTGATAAAGAATTTTGATGTTTATTCACACATCCATTCAAATGAAAATGTGCCTCGTCACTCATGATTTTTTTATGAAAATCGTGGTTGTCATGGGCGAGCTATAACATCCTATTGGCATATGTACGGCGGCGTAAATGATCTTGTGGGAGAAGCTCTTGTGTCAACTGAATCTTAAATGGAAACAAAGGCAAATCCTTGTGCAAAATTGTGGCCAAAGTTGTTCTTTGAAAACCAAGCTCCTGAGCACGGCGTCAAATTGAGGTTGATGGATTGTTTTGAACACTTTATTGAGCAGCAGTAATGTTTTCAGCCGATCATGCTTGGCCCTATCAGCTACAGACCCTCTTTCCTCGAAATCATTCACTACACGATAAATAGTGTGTTTTGTTCGCACGCTGTTTCTCCCAAAAATTTTACGTAACTTTCTCACCGTCACAGTAATCGATGTTTGATTTTGATAACATGTTTGAACGATTAAAACACGTTGGTTTATCGAATATTTTTCCATAATAAATTTGCCATGTCTCTACTTCACGACTGTCAAATATGTTTACCAAAATGGCGGCAAAACAAAGTAGTATACCTTTCCGACAGACACAATGTATTAAAGATAAGATATTTAGTTCCTAGCAACTGGCACCTCTGATCTGAATTGAATTGATTTGGAGAGAATTTGGCAGGTAGCGGCGTTATCAATATCAGTTCTTATATCATCACTTTTCATTAATGCACTTTGATTTGCAATCGCTGCAACGTTTTTTACCTTTTTTTAGTTCCAAGTTCCAATGTTTATGGTAAACACAATTTAATGTTTTTTAATTATTATTTTTTATTTATTTTGACAATAGAAAACTAAAATTTTGAGAAGAGGCCTCATATTATATGCGTTCTACTTATGTAGGTCTTTTGCTGTTGTATTTTCATCTGCTCGTTTATTGATGTTTACTTATTCACTATTCTTTGATTTGTCGTTGTCGATTTGGCCTGGTCTGATGCGATATGTTGGATCTCTCCTCAATTGTCTGAGTAATTCCGGCTTTATGAGCTTTGCGTGCTTACGCAAACCGAGGCATGTTTGTGCTCAGGCGATCGCGCATTTCTGAACAAGCGCGTGGTTTATATTTTTGAAAAATTAGGGACCTGGCAAGTAAATGTTTTCGAAGCGACAACTCAAAGTTGAGACCTTAATTAAACGGCACACCTTGGCCAATACTGGTGTAACCAAACTTTTCGTTCCAGTCTAGGTCCTAAATACTATTATTGGCTTATGTTATTGTTTTCCGTACAATATATATATATATATATATATATATATATATACATATATGAACAAAAATGTTTTATACTTCAGTATATAATTATCGTCATTTTAATCTAGAGCGACACATTGTGGAATAGCTCCTGACCATTTACCATTTTTTAGACATTTAACCATTTTAGGTCCACGCAGTTCAAGACCAGCATCGCATGTAAATGTTATACTTTCACCAATCGCATAGTAAAATTGCACGGATGACATATGACCACTGATTGCAGTGCCGGGATACGAGCAAGCTTGTACGCATTTTGGAAGACCACCAGACCAACGACCATTATCTTGGCAGGCAATTATGGGCTGCCCTTGCATCATATACTCGGGATTGCAGTTGAATTGAATGACGTCGCCAGCTCTATATGGAGGTGTACCCTGCGCATAGCCATTTTGTGGTGCTCCAGGGTTATCACATTGAACTTCAACACATGTAGGAAATGGCGTTGCCCATTCTCCTGATGGCATACAAATGGATTCTGTTGGCCCGCGGAGTCCATAACCGGAAGGACAAGAAAATGCTGCCCGACCACCGACTTCTCGCGACAGCACCGATACTCGCGGAGATGTTATGTTGTTCGGCAACGGTATATCACCACATTCAACACTTTCACAAACTGGTAAAGGCGCACTCCAGTTACCACTTGGAAGACAAAATAGCTCAGACGATCCGATCAGTGAATTGCCATTGGAACAAGATAGCAAGACCCTCGTGCTAAGTTTGGTCTCATTCGTGCTAACAATAAGGCCACGCCGTGTTGGTATTTCTAGACAATTTATACTTTTAACAACAACTTCCACAGAATGTTTATGACGGGCTGGAGTTTCACATGAATACAGTCCAGAGTCATCGGTCTGGGCATCTAATATCGTGAGACGATACTCGAGAGTTGCATCACGTCCTTCTTCGGTCACCCATCCTTCAGTGTAGTTTCTAAAAATATTTTAATTTATAAAAGTTCATGCATGCCATTGTAATAACATTACTTGTAATCGTGGCTAACAGACCACTTGGGATTTCCAAATCGCCGCATCCACAAGCACTCCATGTGCAGTGTTGTTCCAGGGTATACAATTAGCTTGCCATCGTTACTTTGAGCAATGGGTCCATTTTGGCGGCGAAACAATATGGTTGGAGCTTTCTCCACTGAAATATAATACATATGTAGCAAATAAATAATCGGTCTATCTTCTTCTGGCACTTCCTGTACAAATGATGAACTTAACCTTTTTATTCCTTTGTTTATATCTTCGATTTATTCGTACCAAATTCAGTCAAATTTTTGCATGTTAACCGTTTGATAAAGTTGGGTCTAAGAATGAAAGTGGGCTTTATCGTCATCCCCTTTCGGTACCCCCTACGCAAATTGGCATTTGTTTCGAAATCCATTTTTCCTCAGTAACTTCCCACTAGTAAGATCTACTAACATAGATTTTTGTCTATTTTATTAATTTGTAATAACTTGCAAAACCGGGAAAAAATCAACAAAGTAGCCACGCTCCCTTCTCGTACCTACCATACAAATATCTGATCTAACACAAATATCCTTGGTTTCATATCCTTCATACAATTGTCCTTAATTCAGTAAAGTTTGGTACATGTTATGCGTTTAACAAAACTTAGTAGTGAGAATGAAAATGAATGAATTTGCCACGTTCTTCTGGTAGCTTCGCGACTTATCCCTGTAATCCCAAATCCGCATTAAAAATATAAATATTTGCCAATTACATTGAATTATAATATTTACCAAAAGTTGGACAAATCGACTGGATAACTGCGGTCTTTCTGGAATTTTTGATGCAAGCCAAACAATTTACAAAGCATCTTCTCTTATCCCACATACTTTTACGTCAACGCTGAAGGTTGTTGGGTGATGGTACGATATAAATAAGTCCGTCTACCTAACTGAAATTGCTGTACTGGTTAATTGTATTGTTTGGCAAGCCTTTCTGGTACCTCTCACACGAATGATCTTTCACTTTTTATTCAATTTCAGTAAATTCAACCAAAGTTTCTATACATGAAACGTCTGCTAAACTCAGGTCTGAAAATGAATATGGGCTGAATTACCACGCCACTCCAAAATCGGGAAGTATGAGTAGGTCGGTTCGCCTGACTGAAATTTCTATACTGCTTGAAAAACCAGACAGGAAAGACGACAGGAAATTTAAGTTCAGATAATTGCTCGTCAAAATTCTGTCAAAGATTTTAGTGTTGCAATAATTATGAAATCGTCAAACGGTTAGCTTCCATAGTGATGTTTTTATTTTTTGTACTTGTGGTATAAAGCAGTAGAACTTACTAGCATAATCATTTTCCTGATTCAGTCCTAAGCATTGCGGTTTTGTGCCGGTCCATTCGGAATGTATACAGGTGCGTTCGATACTTCCAACCAATTCGAATTTTCCTATATCGGTACATCTAGGAGAACATAAGCATATTTTATATGTAAAGAAGTCTATTATAACTATCAGATAAATACCTTGACGTTATTGTGGCACCCGGCGGAAACTCCACCACATCTTCTCTGATTTCCAAATCATTATAAAAGCTCACAACATTGGGCTCATTGTTTTTAAACAAACAAGTGCCGTTTGCTATTAATGAGAGAATATATACTCGTATAAGCGTGTGTAAACTTGGTTAGGACGAAGATGAAAGTCAAAATGTATATGTATATGTATATGTATGTTCCCGTACAGTAGTAGACAATACTACTTTCACGATTTTTACCGCTCAGAAAATAGTATTGCAAAGTTAAGATATTTTAAAGCTGATGAAACGTAGGAGAACAATGTGGCCGTAATTGCCTCTACTGCAAAAAATTATAGTATGAGGGGTTTTATTCTTTGATCTGATTCACTTTTATAACCGTTAACTTTTTTTCGTTAAAACAGTTCACATATTTATAAGTACTGTTCACACCAAACAGATACCTGAGAAGCAATATAAAGCAGTAATACATGAACGAAAACAGAAAGAAAGTTGTCGATGCGTTGCAAATTGTAATAAGTTCGTCGGATATACTTTAAAACTGTGCACTTTAGCCCTTGAATGATCCTGGTATATTCAAAAATACAACCATTCGAAGAATTCCTGCAGCCAAACTTTTTGTTTAATTTGCTATAAACCAATTATGAATTCTATACAATAAAATGGTTATTTGTTAGAAAATATCTTTGTTCTTGTATTTTCGCAATATATAACCTAAGGTCAGATATGTACTTTTAAGATAAAAAAATTTGCGCTCAAGAAAAATTTTATTCTTGACTGATGTAAAATTGTTTAATACGAATTCAAATTAAGGAACCTCCACAGAACAGAATTTTTCAGTTGTATCTTCTAATACACATTAAACGATGGGTGCTGTGTCGAGTAATTAAGATATGTCACATTGTGACATATTCCTCCACTGCTCCAAATTGTCAATTCTCACCAACTTTGTCTGATAATTCATCACTTAAAGGACTTATAAGTGCTTGGAATGCGTTTCTCATAAAATCTCGAAATGTAAATAAATTGTATGTATTTGAAATTCGAAAATGCAAATAATAGTTAGTAGTTTGTCAAAAAAATATCATAGCATTTACAGCACTATATCTAGCTAAGCGCTAAATGTTTCGTGAAATTTTGGAACAACATATAATAGACGAAACCCTAATATATGCTGATATTGACGAGGCTCGTAGTTTCAATATATTTGATTAAGAAAAATTTATTGAAATACTTTATTACATGAAACATAGGCTATTGGTCTAAAAAAATCTATCGTTGCGTAAATGTGGTAAAGAAGCAAATGAGGCGAGGTCGTTTCGAAAAAATAAGGAAAACCATGATAAACTTAATTGTAACCGCCTTGACTTAATAAGGCCAATTATTAACGATCTAAACACTACAATTAGAAGCATTTCAAAACTAAATAGATTGCGCGTTTATGAGCGAATGTGTCCAACAAAATTTGAAAGCTTTTCGAAACAGTATTTAATAAAAAATTTAAAAAATAATATTCAAGATTTTCGCTTTGTCTGATAACACCGGATATGCATACAAGTATGAAATCTATGATGGATACAAGTATGAAATCTATCGCGTCTCCATGAACTTGAACTTCCACCGTGCGCAAATATAGGGCTGTAAAGTTTCTTCGAAAAGCACTCAGTTTCCAAAATTTCGTAGCACCATTTTTATCGCCACTACTAGTTTACAACGTAGCCGAATTAAAAACTGCAGCCTTTCCAATGAAATAATTCGAGCGTGGACCAACTAGTAGGCATTATACATGGAAAAGGTATTATTACATCGCTGTCTTGAAATGATAATGAAATTGAAACTTTAGTTTCTAGTTACGCTGGCATAAAACCTATGCTAGACACTGATAAAAATTAAACGGTATAATCAGCAATTGCAAGCAGATTCGATCAAAAACGATGAAACTGTTAAGAAAATTCTAAATCCTCAAACTATAAAAAACTACAACTGTCAGAAGGATGGTGTCGATTTAACGGATAGTTAAATGGACTGACGTAAAATAACATCGAAAAGGCGAAAGTAGACAAATATAGTATTCTATCATCTTTTGGATACGATAGTCGTTAATGTCTGGCAGTTGTACAAAAGGAATTTATGTATGCGAATGTACCACAACTTTTCGAACGAGAGCGCAGAAATTCAAAAAAAGCGTAAAAAGCCTAATGTATACTCGTACCTGTCGTCTTCACAATACACAAATGTGGACAAAATGCATCAATGTCCAATAATGCATGAGAAGAAAAGATGCAAATTACCTTACTACTTAAGACGAACTCGTATTTTATTAAATTTCAATTAAACTAATGTTTGACTTCACAAATAGTTATTGTTTTGTAGTTAATTATTTGTTTATTGAAATGATTATAAAGGGTGTCCCAATAAGAGCGCAAGATTTAAATTTTAGATAAAATAGAGATATTTAAAAAAAATCGTGAAACTTTATTATATCGTAAAGTAGACAGAATGAGGTTATGTATGGAACAAAACTCTGGGCAGATGCCCGCCGCGGCTTTGCTGGCACACACGTGATCTTTTAATGAAATTTTCAATGACCGTTTTGCATAAATGCTGCGGTATTTCATTAATGCAGCGTCAAATTTCCTCTTTTAAGACTTGAGTTCGCGTAAACCATCGACTTCAAAAAACCCCAAAGAAAAAAGTCTAATGGTTTTAAATCGCACGATCTAGGCGGCCAATTCCGGTCTCCAAAACGCGAAATAACACGATTGGGAATTGTCTGATGCAGCAATTGAATTGTTTCTCTGACATGTGGCGCCGTCTTGTTGAAACCACATGCCCTGCTCATTCATTTCTTCATTTCTAGGCACGAAAAAACTGGTTATCATTTCACGATACCGAACACCATTGACTGTTTGCACTTGACATGCCTCTTTTTCATAAAAAAGGTCCAGCCCAAAATCCACACCACACAGTGACACGTTGAGGATGGATTTGCTTCTCGTGAATTGACGAAGCCATCAAGATGGAAATGGGCCTCGTCACTGAAGATGATTTTATCGGCAAAATCAGCATTTTCATGTTGTCTCTCCAATACTCAATTAACGAACTCCCTTCGCTGTCCATGGTCAGCTGGCTTCAGTTCCTGAGTCAATTGAACTTTGTATGCATGAAAATGCAAATTTTTCGCCTAAATTCGCTGTATAGTCGATTTGGAGATACCAATTTGCTGAGCTCGGTGTCGAATTGAGGTGGATGGAGTTTGAGCGACATCATCACGTACAGCTGCGATCGACCTGGTCGAAGGCGCGTTGTTGTCTTTACCATCACTAACAGGCCCAGTTTTGGCAAATTTATCCATTAATCTCTTTACAGTTGACTCTTTTGGGGCATTATTGTGACCCTAAATTGATCGCAATTTGCGAACCGTAGCCGCAAAACTTTCACCATTTTGGTAAAACAATTTCACAATGAGAATACGTTGTTCATTCGTGTAGCGCTCCATTTTTACTAAGCTCGTACCTTCTTCTAGCAAACAATAACAATTGTTCAAATGTCAAACAATAATAATAAACAAACAAACAGTAATAACTTAAGCCATCAGAAATAAATGAATTCAAAAAATCAAAAATAAAAATCTAAAATAAAATAAAAATCTAAAAACAGATACCTTATTTTTTTTTCTCTATTTTTCACATGGTGTAGTTTTAGGTCTCCTTCAAAGTAGTCCCTCTCAGATATAATGCACCTGTGCCAGCGTTTTTCCTGTCCTCGAAGCAGTTCTGATATGCACTTTTTGGTATGTCCTTGAGCTCTCTCAGCGATTTGCTTTTTATCTCCTCAATCGTCGCAAAACGCCGTCCTTTCATAGGCCTCTTCAATCTTGGGAACGGGAAAAAATCGCAGGGGGGCCAAATCTAGTGAATACGGTGGCTGAAGCATGATAACGGTGTCGTTTTTGGCCAAATAATCTCTCACAAGCAAAGATGAGTGAGCAGGTGCATTATCATGATGCATCATCAGCAACTTCTCTAATTGTGATTCGACGATTCTCCATAACAATTTTCTTCACTTTTACAACATTTTCATCGGTTTTTGATGTGCTGGGGCGTTCAGAGGGAACGTCGTCATTCACATCTTCTCGACCTTCTATGAAAAGCTTGTACCACTTGTAAACTTTTTTTTGACTCAGAGTACTCTCACCGTTTGCCGCTGTCAACATTTCAAGTGTTTTTGAGCACTTAATTCCATTTTTTACACAAAATTTGATGCAACTCCTTTGCATCAACTTCTTCTCTTCTACAGCAGAAAATAGCCGAACATGCAAAACACTTGCCATATTTAAACACCTTATTTTTTGAACACACCTTGTATATTAAGCGTTCTGACACAACATGACACTTCTATGTGGTTTACCGAGAGTTTTAAAACCGCACTGCTTGCGATTTTACGTCGGATTTTGAGTAGACCTTTTACGGTTGTAAAACTGGGAATAATTTGTATTTGCTCTCCAATTTTCGATTTTTCATGTATGTACCCAGTTAAGAAAACCATAGCGCCCAATACGGGTACCTAAAAAAATTCGGGAACATTTGATACCAAAAATAACTTTGGGCAAACTTAAACAATTGAACGTACCAAAATGGATATTTTCTTTAAATACCTTGCCTAATATGAATAAAATTAGAGTTCTCCCAGTGATATATTAGGTTTGTCACATCATACAGTTGAGGATTTAAAAAGGGGATACGACCAGTGTATAACATGATTGCATACGATTGAGATTAAGCCATTAGAAAAAACAAAAAGCTAATTGAAGGCCGATGTACTCTGAAAGGTTTGTTTCGAAAACAATGATGAGCCAATGAAAAATTATAAAAAATCTCATCTATGGTGAGGACATCCCGTGTTATGAGTACATCAGATTTTGTTTAAGAGTTATATACTGCCCGACATATTTATACTTAAAAATATATCATTCATCTTGAGATTCAAGACTCAACGTCTTTCCTTTTGTTTCTTGAAAAATGTGATTAGTTTTAATCTATTATTCCATAATTTATTTTAAATTTATCAATGCAATGGGAATATCAAATTTCGGTGAATAAATCTCCATTTTCGAGCCAAATTCTTTAACAAGTTCCTAAACCTTAAAAATGTGTGTTGTGGACCACATTTACGCTGTAATCTTTCTGTATCTGTATCTTTCGAGTAAAAAATTTTGCAAAAAGACTTTATTATTATTATACGAAGTGATTTATGTTATAATGTTGATCCGTTTTATAATAAATCATAACAAACTATTATGTTAATTTTTATGAAACGCACTTCAGGGCTTAAGTTCATTCACTACAAGGGCGAATGCTAATTGGGGGAATGACATTGTCTAGAAATTGATGTTTTAGGTACCTTGCGATCATATTTACAATGGAGACTTTTATCTTCTGAACAAAAAAATTTAATTGGATCATTAAGAAGTTATTTTATTATTGTAAATTAAAATTTTATATTATAAATTTATAAATTTTTTTTATTATTATAAATTGTTGTCTTATGTTTTTTTCATGTAAAACAAATTAGAAAACGTGAACCCCTTCAATATCTCGGATATTAGAGCTTATATTATATTGCGAATTATGATGCGAATTTGTTCATACTGTAGGCAACGAATGCTTCCTCTGGCATGTAAGTATACTCACCGCAGTTATATGATCGACCAATCCACTGGCCATTCTCACAAATAATTTTCCACGTATTTCTTTCGCCAGATGCGCTAGGAATGCAGTTAAAATATATCTCTGTGCCGCTTTCGTAAGCTCCTTCGATATCCATATCTCCATTTCTACAACAAAATTGTAAAAATAGACTCATGTAAACACTGAAATGTTCCATATTCTGTTTCATGAAGGCTTACTTATAAACTAAAGCACCGTCACTTATACTGGGAGGTCCACACATTTTTGACTCTTCTGTCACATCTGTAGCGTTAGATCCTTCATCTACGTCTGATGTATCTAAGACATTCGAAAGGTCAACACCGCTGTCATTCTCCTTAGACTCTGGCAACAGCTCCTCCCGGGATTTGCGCATTCCCGTTTCACAGTGTATATTATTTGGACGGATGACTCCTTTATTGCAAGTCATTTCTATTGGAAGTGTGTTGGTTGAATAATTGCATCGCACGTTCACCGAACTCTCATGGCCAATAGTAAGGCCAGCTCTGTAACCTCCCTAAAAATGTAGAGATGTGCTTAAATACGTCAATTGTTAAAATCGTTGACTTCATTTTGAGAATTAAGAAAAGAGTTAGTATAAATATCTTGAACCAATGATGGATTAATTTAAAAATATTTATTGCGCAGTTCCTGACTTCTGTTCTTATGGTAAATTTAAGATTGCAACTGGACGATTACAGCCTGTTTGGCAAAAAATTCTTTTTCACCTACAATTTTGAATTGGTAACCAATAATTATGGTGAAATAAATAGCCAGATACTCCAATATAGTATACTCGTATATTTACAATAATTTTTGAAATATTTGTATGAATCTACTGAAAACTTGTGGATTTTTTGATACCGTAGACCAAACTGCAACTTGCTTTTCGGTATCCACAAACGAAACGATTATTTGCCCAATTAATTGTTACCAATAATTTTAAATACTCGTGTGGGCTCCACCAAATGAAAATTTTGTCAATTTTAATTTTATGTGGAACATTACGTAATTTGTGAATATGAGGTAATTTTTCCCTAACTCTTATAGTATGTACATCCTAGTATTGTCTTAAACAACTTCCCATGAATAAAACCCGGGCAAAACCTAAATGTGAGATATATCAGATCGTTGTCTTATTGTTGTTGTTGTAAATTTCAGAAGACGATTCACCCAACTGATATTCTGTACTGGTTTACTGTAAATATAGGCTGATATCTGTGTAAAAGCGACTAACTTAAAGTACTTGTATTTTAACACCACATGTCAGGTCCCAATTTAGTGTGCATTTATTTTTTTCGACACAGAATTTATTATTGACAATTCTGATTATTCAATCTACTTAATTATTTGACTGTAATTAAAATCAGTTTTATTTATATTTACATTTATTGGTAGGGCATTTCAGTTGTTTCTGTTTTTTTCATATGGAAATATGTTTTTATTAGTTTTTAAATTTTATTCATTGGGGTAAGGATACATGTAATATGATTTAATATGAGAAACTAGTAAACAAATTTCAATCAATAATATATTACATATATTCCCACTCAAATTCCATTTCTCGCTTTTCAGAAGGGATATGGCAAATTACTGGGCTCTTATCTCAATTCAAGTCATTACCTGCTAAAATAGAAAGCATAAGGCTAATATGTTTTGGGTTTGAAAGAAAGTAATTTCTGGTTGTTTCATTCAAAGCAAGTTTCTTATTTTTATTCAAATGATTAACTGTAATCTCTTCATCTGAATTGAGGGAATACATGAAAATTGGAAAGTGTCAGATCACGACTATAAGATTGATGTGCCAACATCTTCCATTAAAGCTTAAATATTTAAATTAAATTTAAAACTTTTTGACGACTCGAGGATCGTGTTAACATTTTCAGTTCTTTTGCAACTTTACGAACAGAATGAATATTAATATAAATTACATCTATGTGAAAAAACCGAAATTACTTTCTTTCCAACCGATAATATGTGTGGCCTACACCTGTCATAAATATATTTTTTTTTGCTTCCCGGTATTTCCGAACAAAATTCTAGGCAACACTGGCATCCTAGGAATTTCCGCTTCGAAAATCTTTGGGTAATAGGTATTACTTTTTGTTTTAATTGATCCAATTGCCGTGCCTTCATATAATTTTATGCCTCATAACCACATAACACACAAAAATCTAATTTTACGTTTGTGCCAATAATTATAATTTAATAACAGCGCTATTACAAACACCAACCCTGGAAAGCCTGTTTCCTTCATATGTATTTCTATATATATAGGTACATATACAGGGTGGGCCATAAGGGTGTTGGCGGTTTAAATATTCAATTAAAAAAAAAATTACGAAACATAGAAAAAAAATATATTTGTATTTTTAAAAAGTAGAAGCATGGGAATTTTTAAGACTTAAAAATAATGTTGTCCAAATGGCTTCCCTCGGCTGCTTGATACTATTGAAACCGAAGTCGCAAATTTTGGAAAACTCGTTCAAAAGTTGTTCTCGGTATTTTGTTACTTTCCTGAATAATGTTCCTCTTCAACTGCTCTAAATTGGTCGGATTATTCTCGTAGACTACCGATTTGAGGTAGCCCCATAGAAAATAATCGCATGGAGAGAGAAAACTTTTCGAAATGAGTTTTCCAGGAAAAACATTTTTCAGCAGCTCTATGGATACCCTAGCCGTATCACATGTGGCCCCATCCTGTTGAAACCACATCCTCGAGGTATTGCCTTGAAGTTCTTGCAAAGCTGGCACCAAAAAGTCTGCTAGCATGTTGCAATAGTTGTTCGCTCTAACCGTCATCGCATGCCCTCTTTCGTCCTCAAAAATGTATGGTCCAATAATACCGGTTGACGTTATCCCATCCCACACTACAAGCTTAGGGCTGTGAAGTGGACGTTCATGCAAGCGTCGTGGATTAATCTCGGACCACAACCGACAATTTTGCTTGTTCACATGGCCATTAAGGTGAAAATTGGCCTCATCACTAAAAATCAAGTTGTTGAAATTGTTGAACCGCTCTAGCATCAAATTGACAAAGTTAAGTCGGTTGTTGGCATCATCGGGTTTTAATTCTTGGACTATCTGAATCTTATAAGCCTTCAAATGCAAATCACGTTTCAAAATTCGTCGTAAAGTTGTTCTTTTGACATCCAAAGACTGACTTCTCTTACGTGTTGACTGTTGCGGATTTCGCTGAACTGAAACACAAACACGTTCCACAATGTCGGCTGATCTTGCAGAAACTGGCGACCACGAACCGTAATTGGTACTGCTGAGCCGGTTGTTTCGAACATTCTGATCCATTTTCGTATCACATTGGCGCTTGGAACTTCACTTAAATCGTGTAAACCGTGTTCATGCCGATACAAACGTCGTGCAGTAATCACTGATTTATTGTTTTCGTAATACGCTCGGACACAAAATGCACGCCGCACTCCCGTGTACGGCTCCATGGCGAAGCGGCGCAGCGAACAACATATACCCCCGCCACCCCGCGCCGCGCGTTACCGAGAAATTGAAGATTTAAACCGCCAACACCCTTATGGCCCACCCTGTATAAGACTGGAAAATATCATCAATCAGTTATAAAAAGCATTTCATGTTATATGCTATTTTTTGTCTTTCCAGAATTGTTGATCATTTGGTGGCATTTGGTGTTATAATGTGAAGGAATATTACCTCGTAAATCAATCCAGGTATGCTTGGCAATGTACAAGCTATTGACACACATTTTGAGAAAGCATTCACGGACCAGCTCCCATGAGCACACCTTAACTGAGCTGCTCCCTGGGTTAAGACAAACATTTGCAAATTTAACATATATCAATGCATGTTTATAATTTGTATTACTTGTATCCTGAAACCTTCTTCACATTCCAAAGTAACGAATTCATTTGACTGGATCTCTTCGTAGGTTGACAAAGGGGTTTGTGATGGCTTATCTGACAATTCCGTGGTGTGAGGTTCTACTTTATAGTATTTTCCGTTTTCAACAGATGGGACTAAGCAAGGAGCTGAAAATTGTATAAAAATGGAATGAATAAATGGTGTGTTTGCAAAAACTGTGTTTCTCTTTTACAAAACATCGATTTTTTTGAATGCTACGTACTTTAATGAGGTTTTGTATAAATGGTTGTAGTGGTTCATTCAGACTCCACAAAGTTAAGCAAATTCCTTTGATGGCCTATTTCGTTACATACAGCAGCCTATTTTCCATATAATAATCGGATGTTGTATGGTTCGAAATAGGAAACGAATGAAATTACTTAATTTCACTGGCGGATTAATAATATTTGTTATTAAAGACGAATCTGAAATATGCGTTGTGTTACCACACTATTCTACAAATTACAATTCAACGTTTTAACTGTTTTGGTCCACACTAATCTAAAAATACCGTATTGGAAACTTGTGTATTTGAATCGCGAAGCGGGCTAAAATGGTTATTTAATTTTAAGGAGGGTATTTTTGATCAGCTTTATTTTGACTGACGACAATAAATCCCTCTTGTTTAATAAAATTATCTAGGCTACGCCATATTTGGTTTCGTCCGACAATAGAGCAGTAGAGTTTACTCGAAAAAAAAATACGAGAGAAAAACATCAGAAATTTAAAATGTCCTAAATTTAAAGGAAATTGATCATGACAGCCCGATGAGAGCTTCTGAAGCAGCGCTATAAGGCGAAACAAGAAGAAATATTTGCTTAAAGTATGCATTACGTCAAAAGAAGCAAAAAATTTTAAATAATAAATTTTATTTCATTTAATGCTTGGACGTTGCTATTATGTACGAAATGCAACGTCATTTAAATGACCGCCTCTAGATTGGTTGCAGCAGTGGATCGTTTTGGGGTAGTTTTTGACGACCTTTGACACAGTCCCACAAAAAAAATCTAACAGCATCAAATCGCTTAATCTCGGCAGCCAATTGTCGTCATCAAAAAGTGAAATTACACTTTCTGGAAACTTCGCAATAAAGCCAAAATTGGTCATGTTGTTTGGTTCATGTCACTTTTGTAGTAAGTTTTAACTATTTTTACGCATTCTTCGGTTGCTAAACGATCCATATTCGTAAATGGCAAACCTTTCACTAAGTAAATAACATTTCGGATGACAGGTATTTCACAACTGACAGCCGTGCCAGACCGGGGGTTTTCAAAAAATTAAATGGATACGCTGTACGATTAAACAGCCGCAACTGCTATTGTAAATATGGTTACGGTGACGGTTATGGCATTTTGAAGATCATTACAATGCACTTCATATTTAATATTAGAGTGGCGATCACTTCGATGTGTCTGACGGGCACATCTAGTAGTCGTGTAACCGACAAGTGTAGTATGTAGATACTTCGCAAACTGTCTTTCGTAATCGTTGAGTGAGTCTAACAATAGAATGCGGTTAAGTTCACTGAATGTGAGTGTGAGAAATTGTTTCCCTTTTTTTAGTTTAAGCTCCTCTTTTGTGAGTTTAGAAAATAGTTTTTTTCTAAATTTAGAAGAACAATTTTTTATTACGCTATGGATCAAAATAGAATGTTTTGTTTTTAGATGAAACATAATAGAAGGTTTTGTTCTAGGATGAGTAATTTCTTCAGCAAACTGTTACTCTACACTGTTTTTATACGCGGTAAAAATTGTGATTATTGCGCTAGATATTGTTGGAACTATAATACATATGAAATTATAGACTGTCAAGAGCAACTTTTTGTAAGCACATCTCTTCAGTTAATTTAATAAGTACTATTTTTGTTAAACTCTCGAACGAGATATTTCAACATTTTAATTTGTTTTCAAAAAGTGCACCCGAGTAGACAGATAGTGTTCCACCAATGTATTGAGCAGTAAATTTTATCAGGGGTTGTCAAAGGCGAAAATCCTGCATTTTGAAGTTTCGTATGTTCGTTTAGGAGATACGTCCACAGGATTAAAATAAGAAATGTTCCATACATAATAAACTACAAATTCTCAGGGCTAAGTTTATAAGATGCATGCGGTTTATTGAATTAGATTGAGTTCAATGCATTTACTTTAAAGATATGGAGATAAGAACATATCGGTCATTTGTATGGGAGGTTTTAAAACAGATGCGGTTACTTGGTTGATTTTTCTCATTCTCATTACAGGGTAAAGCAATGTAGAAAAAATCAGGTTGGTGAATTAATATTGGAAGGTACCAGAAGCACGTGCCAATGCGATTGACCTAACCACACCCCTAATATGCACCAAATTTAACCGATTTTAGTGCAAGTGCATAGACGAAATGAACTTAAGAATACATGGATTGAATGGGTCATTTGTATGGTAAGCACCAGAAGGGGTATGGTTAGCCTGTCAATTGTTTAAAATGTTACTAATAATTACAGAACAAGGCAACACGTGTTAGGGTTTTAGGTGTTCATTGTTGTGAGGAATAAAAAGTGAATAAAAACAAGAGGAATTTGCATCCAAATCAATATGGCGTTCATTTATGTAATCAGTCTTACTTTGATAGCAGTAGAACGTTGTTAAACGAATAATTTTGTCTCAAAGAAAACGGTTATGCCATGATGAGGAACGATGGCCATTGAGTGCAATTATTGTCGCTACAATCTGAAGGATTATAACGTAAGGAAAAACGGTTGCGGATGAACTCTTCTTCAGTCCACATCCCACGAGGAAAGTGGCCTTCTTAACTAAAACATTGCCGGCCACCTTGCAACATCAAGGAAGTTGTAAAACAAGAAGTAAAGTATATCATAAAGTAGGGTTACAATTAAATAAGATGATATAATTGTTAAAAGAAATATTAATACATAGTTTTTTAACAGTCCCAAGAAAGTCAAACCAGGTGGGCTAGGGAGGCCCAATGGTACTGTATGGACTATATTTGAACAAAATTGAAACCATTAGTCGCAGCATCAGCTGTCAAATTTGGATGGGCCAAAACGACCCGATGATACTGTATGGCAACATCTAAAATATCAGATGGGCCTATGAAGCACGATGCTAATGCTACAAACAACACATAAAACTACTTTCTACTATGTATTGTAAGACCCGAAAAGAAACCAACTAAACGTTGTGAAATAGCAAATGGTAGACACGGTGTGTCGTGGCACTAATCGGCTATCTGAAAAGCCGAAAAGTGATCCCGAACTGATACCGGCGCTCTTTCAAAAGATGAGACCCGTCACCGAAATTTTGCACTCACGCTTGGTGGAAGATACGATCATTACACGACAACATAAAACATTTTCAAAGGCGCTAGTACAAATTTGATTTCTCTTTATAAAAGTACAGATGAGTGCGCGTATAGGGACCTGACAGCGGCAATACGTGGTGCATTTCAATAATAACCGATGATGCTGCGATTGGTCCATGTGTTTGGCTGGACAGATTTGGTAAATGTGCTTGCTTGAAAGAGTGTCAAGACGACCGTAAATGTCTCCCACCGGCCTTAGCATTGGAAGATTGGTGACGGGGCTGTGCGCTTTTTTGGTAGATATTAGATTGACGGATGACAGCCGTATGTAGTAAAGAGTGATGACTCTGCTGACGTTGCTGTCAGCGGTTACTATATCTGCATGTACTGGAGGTATGAGGTTGACTCAGTGCGAGAAGACGCGATATTTTACAATCGTGCGAAGTTTACGTTCCCCATTGATCATTCTAAATCAGTGGCACAAGGAGAATTTAAAGATAGCGGCTGAAAAGTAGTAGCTATAGTTGGCCATAGTAATGTCGGCGATGTCCTTCTTAAGCACCGGCAATTATCATCTCTGCTTTCACATAATCGGAGAGATCAGCGAATGGTAAAGAAAATTCACGCGAATGGGAAACAATTTTGTAATTGGGTAAGATAACTAATTTGATCACTCGCCGCGTTGCAGCACCAGGTACACCCGCCAATACCCGGGTAAATTTGTATAACCCTATTGGGTCTCTACGAAGTGGGAGGTTCTTGTTTATGACGAATGACAAGTGAGTTACACGAAATTAAGTGCTACATACGCAATTTCCCTCAGTTGCTCTCGATTTTACATATATATTCGAATATATATCACCTCTGCGTTTGTCTTTTCAGAGGCATCGGAAAAAACGTTGAGTTCAACCGCTGAGAATTGAGTGTATCATGCCCATCGAGAAAGTCGGATAGAATTCACGTCGTTATATGGATCGATAAACGCTTTCCACTCCCGCTTGGTAGAATATTACCCATCCAAACACGTTGCATTATAACCTTTGCGTGGCGACTCCTTAATAAACGTGAAAGTATTAAATGAGTATTAAAACTTCATTTTATCAGCCTATAAGGTAAAACAGTTAAAAATTTACAAAGGGACAAAAATAAACAAATCTGCCAAATGTAATACCATGAAGACAAGAGCAAGGCAACCAAAGAGTTTAACAGACACAGAGTTAAGATCTATAGCTTGAGAGGTAAAAGCATATCTAACCACTATTGCTGTAAAAATAGCTGAAAACATCACAGAATTTTCTGGGAATGAAGTAAATGCTAAGCCATTAAAAGATCATAAAAAATTACAAAAATAGCTTATAGCAAAAACATCAAAATTGTAAAAAGTTGGGAAAACATTATTTTCACTGGCGAAAGTAAAATTGGAATATTTGGTACTAAAAAAGTCAAAAAAGGCTTTAATGATAAATGTGTTATTGAAACAAAAAAACATGGTGGCTGTTCCGTAAAGTTCTGGTGGTGCATGGCGGCGTTGGGGTTCATTCATCTCTAGTTTATCGAATCTATAATGAAAAAAGAAGGTGGTGTAGGTAAATTGGGCTTATTACAAATCAAGATGTTTCAACAAGACAGAAAATTCTTGAACATTCACCGCAGTCCCTAGACCTCAATCTAACAGAGCATCTGTGGGAACAGTGTGACAAATAAATTAAGAAAGGATCATTTCTCATAAGGATAACTTAAAGGCTGTACTACAGGATGAATTGAGCAAAATTTAATTCGTTTAAAAAAAAAAAAAAATTGTTGATTAAATGCACTTGCGATAAAGTCAACAAAGAAGATAATAAATATATATAATACATTTGCATTTTATTCAAAAAACTGTTTATTTTGGCGCGTTAAAATTAGTACATTTATATCAAAAATGTGTTATTTTTTATTGTGCCTTTGTTTTTAATTAATGCAATTATAATTTAATCGTCCTTAATTTTTGCAGCATTATTTTTTTATGTAGCATTGTTTATCTAAATATAATAACATTTTATTTCTAACAATATATAGCGTTTATTTTATTTTGATTCCTACCTACAGTATGTTGCGCAAAAGATTTCAGCGAGGGTCACTAAAGACGACGATGCTCTAGCTTTGTTTTTCAGATGCTATTCGCCAGTTAAAAAAACAAATGCATCATACAGGCACTAATCCACAATGGTCGAAAAATGGGAAAGAGATTTTACAAAATTTTATCGAATTGATTACATAATACAAGTTCTAAAGCAAGTTAACTTATTATTTGGTGCTGTCTTCTAAAAAGCCGATAAAAGTGGGTACATACGCTAACGGGGTATCAATCTTTTGCCCTTCGTTCATAAGGTTCTGTCGAGTATGATATGTGAAACACTAAAATCTGCTCTTTGACCTGACACATTATGGCTCAGCCCGAAAAAGACATAAGAAAGACAGACAGACACTTACCAACTTTTCCTTTTAATATACAGTTGCTTTCGAAGCAGTTAGTGAGATACGGTAAAAATTGTATGTATATATGGCCGAGTTTGGTATCCCAGCAAAGCTTAAACGTCTTTAATTGAATGCACCAAATAATCAGAAAGTCAATTTGTGTGCGATTATATAGACAGAACATCAGTCTATCGGGCGATTTCTTCAACATAATTTCATACATGATTACGAGGAAAACTTGGGTAAATGCGATCGTTACCAGTCACACATTGAGTAATGATATAGACGTCCTTGGACGAAAACTGCGAAATGCTACACGCCCTTTCAAGTATTGGGAAGAAATACCAAAAGTTGATTTATTGGTGAACTAGAACAAGCCCAAGCCATTTGTTTCGATGAACAAAATGCCTATACGTTTGGGACGCCACGTGAACGTTAACTGATATAACGTTGTAATACATAGTTGGTTTCTCAGACAGTAAGACTAGTGATGTTAACCTGGGAACTAGTGCATTTCTTGTTATTATGATCATATTAACCACTTTAATGATAAAGTTGGCATTTATAACAGTCCTTAATGCGACTTTGTAAGTCGAAAATATGATTTTTTTTTAATATGTACAAAAAATATGTGCCAATAATTTTGATGTGAGGCAAACATAAACAGCTGCTGTTGATAAATTCATGGAATTCATTTGTTTTTTAATCAATAGTGGTCAGTTATTCAAAGGAAACAAACTATATTATGTATAGGTTTAGGTATTATATATAGGTACATATAAGTTGGTTAAAAGCAAATTTCATTTAGACTTTATTCTACAGAGCGGAGAAAAACAGAGCGACAGAAAAACTAAAATTAAACTTATGATTACAAGCCTCAAAATTATAAGCGCAGAAGAAGCAAAAACAATCGGAAAGAGAGAACAGAAAAAAAACCGCCAAGTTGCTAGACAGTGTCAGCATTTTTTTAAGAATGCAAATACAGCTGCGTTGAAATAATAATGCAATGCACTGCCTGTGGGGACCTAGTTTGGCTATTTCGTGGAATTTGTCCAAGCTACGTTATGACACTTGATCTTATTTGTTAATTTTGAAAAACAACGACATTAAAATAAGCATGAAAAATGAAAGGTGAGTAACCTGTGAAAATAAATATATTATGTGTTAACTTATACAAATATTATATTTATTCAGGGTGGTGCACCATTTGTGCTACAATAAGAAATTCAAAGCACTTTTTTTTTAATCGATGTATTTGATTTACTTCGTTTTATTGTAAAGAAAATTTAATTCTATTTTATATAACCAATTGTTGTTGAAGTTTCACGCATTCATGGATCAGGTGTCGCATATCATAAAAATATTCATTCGGAATCGCCTCAATTATTGTTTTAATGGACTACTTCAATTAGAGTCGAATACTTTGGTTTCGTTTTGTGCAGGTCAGGTGACCTTGGGGCCAGCGGAAAGTAGAGTTTCTGGATATTAATTTGTTTGGGAATTTTCGTTGGAGCTCCACCATAACCGGTCTAGTTATGTGTCCATCTTGCTGAAACCAAATGCGGATACGCCTTCGGCGCGGATCTGGGTAAAAAAAAATCCTTCAATCTCCGTTATTTAAAGATGTTGAAGGGGCAAAAATCATTTGTGTGCAATAATAATAATAATCGTTAATGGAGAGCTATGTCAACTTTATATACAAGACGTCAAAATATAGAGCTTTCGTAGGTTGACTGATGTTTTGAGGGTGAACCAAATGATATAATATAAAAATAAGTACTTTAAAATGTTAAATAATCACTTTTCAACTGTCACGTTAAATTTTTTCATGACTGTAAATTTTTTCAATGGTAAAATAGAACTCCACTAAAATATGAATTTGGCTATTATTTGTATACCTTTATCCGTAGAAATATGAAATATGACATCCCGAAGATAGCATCTAAAGTATCAAGTATATTTTGACAAAATGTGTTTCATGACTTTATTAGCCGATTAAGCGATATCCGTCAGTCTGGCCGGCTGGTGGACACAATATTGAGCACTATTGAACTTGGCACATCCTAATATCCCTTTCAGCATCTCCCATGCAAATTTAATGAATTTCACAATTTAATTTTTTTGCCTGTAATTCCGCATCCAGGAAGTAACTTACATTTTTGTCCACTTCATTTGTTTATAATGCTTGACTGAATTTGAAATAATCGACCGATCAACCACGCTCCTTTTTGTACCTCCCATTCAAATGGTTCATTTAGCATATATATATTCTTCGACTCATATATCTTGCATGTTGTACCAAATTATGTCAAATTTGGTACACGCTAAACGTTTTCTAAAGTAAGGTCTCACAATGAAAATGTACAGCGTTGCCAAAACGATTTTCCAAAATTCATTATTTCCTCTGTAATTTCTAATCAGTGGGCGCAGTAGCCTAAGTCCTTGTTCCAAACATTGACTGATAAGTTTCTGTAAGCCTTAAGAAAAATGTACACTGTAATCACGCCCCTTCTGGTACCTGCCATACAAAGTTATTATTTAACCCACATATTCTTAGATTCGTTTCCTTCTAACAGTTGTACTGAATTCAGTTTAGGGAACTTTTGGTGAAGTAAGTTCTGGGAATGAAAACGAAGGGCATTCCCACATCTCTTCTGGTGCCTCCCATATAAATTTACCATTTTACAAAAGTTTAATTTTTCCGCTGTAATACTTGATTCGTAGACAGCAATTACTTAATTTATTTTACTTTAATTTACTTTTTGGCTATTGTATTGCATTATAACGGTTCGTAAATTTTGAAATAATCAGCTGGATAATTACACCCTCTTTGATAATTTTCATAATTTTCATTTAGTTTTTCTAAAATCAACATAATTTAGCACGCATCAGTCAACATAGTTTTGCGAATGAAAATAGGCTGGATTGTCGATTTAACAAATATCGGGTTTCTTTTTCTTAGAAGCAAAAACTAGTGGCCGCTCTATAACCTCTAAGCGCAATATTTCAGAAAGCTATAATTTTTCTTCTTGCAGTCACTTGTTTATACCAAAGCGAAAGTATGTAAGGTGAAGGTACACGTAAGTCAGTTAATCTGGCTGAGCTTTCGCTTTATTGCAATAACAATTGAAGATGTCAATTTTGCTTGGTTTTTTTATTTTCAATTAATTTTATTAATCTATTTTGTTGTTGTTTTTTTTTAATTTGCAATGGATAGAGATTTCAAATCTTTCTTGAACTAGTCACATGTGTAAGAGAGAGAAAGAGACATTACCACATAGCATCCACCGTGTGGAAATCAATGGTAAACAATAATTTTGATAAATGTTTTTCAAGGATTTGGTTGAACATTTTTGCTTTTTTACAAAGCTTTGGTTGTAAATAATATACGCAGTTTTGTATCTGTTCAAATCTGAATATTACAATGTCCCACTGATAAATGCATCGTTGTTAGTAAAAAAATTATGTGTAAGAAAACCGCACAAACTTAGTACAATTTATGTGCCAAAACTGAGCCGTTCCGCAACCAATGAAGCTACTGTAACAAAAAAGTTAATGAAAATCTTACATATTATTTTACTTTCGACTACCCTATTCACATAAAATACAAAGTACCAAACTAACTTCATACCATACTACTTCAGTACCATACTATTTTACTTATAGCAGTTTTGATATATGTATCACGATTTTGTAAATTATCATGATTTTAATTTAATTAGAAAAATGTAGCCATTAATTAATAACTTGAATAAAAAAAAAAAACAAAAAATACTTTCATACGTGTTTACGTATTTACATACATATTTTTTGGCAGTACTCCGCATATTTTGAGTGTAGTGTGTTTTATAAATATTAATTCAATATTTCATATATACATTTTTATATTTATATGTATGTTTTATTTATCTAATAAATTAAAAATTGTGTGGCAAATGTTCACGATTATGCACTAAAACTCAGAATTGTGCTGGAAACGCCGTGTACGGTATCCTGATAACAATATATGTATATATGTAGTACTCACATCTTACGAAATTCGCCGCGTAGGCTTATAGAATATTTTCGTACAAGGTACGGCATTAATTAGAAGAAATGAAGTGAGTAATTTATGTGATAAAATTACTACGCATGCAAAAAAAAAAAAAAACACCAAAAACACTAACGTCTCATGCACAATGAACCTAGAAAAATTCGCTATTTCCCACAATATCACAAAACAGTGACAATGCCACAAATTGATTATTTTTGAGGGCACAAAATGAATCTTTCAACCTTTTGTGTAACTGGAACTTGCATTCAAAATTATCAAGTGGAAATATTTGGTAATCAAACCGTAATTGACGAAAAATTCCCCACTCTGGCTCAGTTTGAAACTCTGTTGCGAGTGAGTCAGTTCTGTGTATGTAAAATGGTTAACGAACGCTTTTAGATTTATTTTGATAATATATTAAACTCAAAATATGTGGAATCTCGCAACATTTCATAAAAATTTTGTTTAGAAACTGTTGAACCTAATTGTCTTTGCCAACAAATCTTAAATGATGACATATTTCGGGTATTGGAAAACAACATATATTTATAAATAAGAGAAACTCATTCTCTCATTATGTTAGAAAAATCCACTTCCTTCATAATTCCAGTGAGTAGGCAGAAAATCTGAACATTTAACATTGCCAGAGCAGAATTTTATACAAAAATCATTTGCAATTGTGAAAAAAATACCGGAAAATAAGTATAAATTAAATAATTATGTTTTTAATTGCCCTAATTCCTTTTCGCATTTGGTTAATGAAAAATTTCCCTTTAATGCGGTTTCGATTATGAAAAACACATCTGCTGGTGAAAAACGCCGGTTTAAACAGGCGTCAGTTTTACCACAAATAAAAACTAATACTTATAACTATCTCTTACGATTTAAGTTCATAACATTCTCCATGAAAATGAAATTTAAAATTCATTATTGAAATACATTTTTCTTTTAAAAGTGTCAACCGAAATATATAGCGTTTTTCTTTTATTTTCTTGTTAGCCCGCAAAATTTCATTAAGCAAATTGGTGCAAAAGAGTGAGAGACGCCAGAAGGGCGTCAAATATACTTTGAATTAAAACACAACAAAATAAGCAAAATTAGTACGATATGAATCTAGGAGTGCATGAGTTAAATAACGTAATATGTATGGAATATACGAAAGTTCCTTCGGCTTCTTCATATTTTGCCCAGCGTTACGTTGCAATGCAATTGGCAAGAGTGTCAGTAACGTCAGGCTGCGAATTAGGGATTACAGGGGAAAATTGAATTTTGATAAATCAATTTGTATGGGAGGTACTAGAATGAGCGGAGGACGTTGCATTTCAAACTCCAAATTTATTTCGCCCGATGATACGACAAGTACAACTAGTTGTACACCCGTAGAACTATTTGAAATATACAGAGGTAAGTATATTTATTGAGTTAAATCGATGTATGAGACGTAACAGGGGCGTTGTAGCTTAGCTGATTTTTATCCAGTTTAATAGGGCTGTAATTCCATTTTCAATGTAATTCATGTAATGGACAAAAATGTAGACTACCAGTTATAAATTATAGAGGAATGATTACATTTCAGAATGTCGGTTAATTTGAACTGGAGACATCAGCAAGGGTTGATCGATATAGCCCATTTAGAATTCTCGGCTACGATTTGGCACAATGACCGGCTGTACTAAATCCCAAGAAACTTCATAAAAATTTACGACAATTATGCTGCCAATCAAACAGTCATACAAACGAACGGCGTTCCATCATCTTAAAATGTTTGCTCCCGGGCGCTTTATTTTTGCCATATAAAATTAAACTATTTCGGGTGAAGGTACAATTACAACACTTAATATATCACTGTTAATCAGTCTTCGATTAAACGCATGGAACGCTAGTGGGCTTCGAAACCACACACAGAAGTTGAAACATTTTAATATCGGCAATGGACGACAAACTCAATTTTGGTAGGAATTCAAGGCAATTAACAAAACAGACAGCGAATTGCATAAGTGCACAATTTGCAAGAAGTATAGTGTCCTGTCAACTGACTCTCCAACTTGCTGGCCATACATTCAAGAAAAATTCTGGATTTATTCGATATTGCAGCACACATCGGCGCCTAATCATCAACTTAATTTTTGAACCTTCAATGATGTAAGCTCTGGTCATACTACAATATTCGTAAATTAAAAAGCGATAGCATATTATTGCCACACGTAATTTAAATAATACCTTGAATCTAACTTGGATTTCGACATAAGAATAAAAGATATAGATGAATTAGATGACACTGATAAAATGTTTGGAAACCTGATTCATGAAACTGCTGCTCATGAGATATTACTAAAAGAAGCTAAAGATAAATCTCATGAATCAATGGCGGAACACCAGAAGTCCCTTTTACGTAAAAATCTAAAAAAAAAAAAAAAATACTTTCCAGTAGTAAAGGAATCTACAGCAGTTTATATTGCTAAAGTAAACAACTCAAAGTACGGCAAAGATCTTGCCTCTTCCAATCAAGATCTGTGAGAAAAAAAATTAATGAATATGTTGAAAAAAAAATCAGACAACTTAGCAAGTAAATCCTAATGCTAATATTCAACTACGTACTTAAATTGAATTATGTCTGAACAATTCCAAAGCTTAACAAATTCGAACCTTTAATGTTATGTTTAGAGCCAATCTGCTTGATTGTAATATTTTCTAAAATATTTGATGATATGTTTTTGAAGATATTATTACCCGTATTGAAAAAGGGGAAAATAGGGTCAGGCTATCAGTTCGAATTCCAAAATGAGCTAAGCGCTCTCAAGCAAGGTATGAGCGGTTTCTTGCCATTCAGCCTGCTTTTGACAGATGTGTGCTGTATAATACGAAATAAAGATACCCGTGAAATTCTTCTTATTTTTCAAAAATTACTTGTACAAACGGCATTGTTACGTGAAGATCAAGAACGAAATTTCAATGCTTTACGAAATAACGCGACGATTGGCCTTTGGCTTCGATGTCATAACAGTGAGTAAAACCTTGATTTTGATCGAACTTGGCGTTCTTTTTTTTGGTCTAGGCTTTCCTGGACTCCTCCAATGGGATGATTGGACTTTGGTTTCAATGTCATAACCATATACCCATGATTGGTTACCAGTTATGATCCTTTTAAGCAAATCTGGATCATCGTTGACGTCATTCAACATTTCCTGAGCGATGCTCATGCGACGTTGTTTTTGGTCAAAATTCAGCAATTTTGGTACGAACTACGCTGCCGCACGTTTCATGTCCAACCAATATGCCGACATCCTCCATAACAATTTTCTTCACTTTCTCAACATTTTCATCGGTTGTTGATGTGCTGGGGCGTCCAGAGCGAGCATCGGCATTTACATCTTCTCGACCTTCTATGAAAAGCTTGTACCACTTGTAAACTTTTTTTTGACTCAGAGTGCTCTCACCGTATGCCACTGTCAACATTTCAAGTGTTTCTAAGCACTTAATTCCATTTTTTACACAAAATTTGATGCAATTTCTTTGATCCATTATTTTCGATAACATATGTAAAATCGCCTCTCACAAACAAAATAAACATGCTATATGGATGAAACCGTCAACATATCTTCGATACAAGTGTACCAACATAAAAAAAATAATAATAATCGAAAGTCGAATGTACGTAGCCCGCGAAATTTGAAAATTCACCTTTTTTTTGAACACACTTCGTATAGATCGAAAAACCTGTAAAAATAGTTAAAATCTGCTACAAAAGTGTTGATTCAAACGTGAACACTTTTCGTGCATTACGGCGTGCTTATGGTCGGCATAATCGACCTACTGTGTAAGGAATTTTCAAGATTATAAAAAAATTTGAAGAGACTGGAAGCGTTATAGACGTGGTCAATCTTGTGTATCGTCGCAATGTACGCATTGCCGAAAGTAATGAAAGTTTCAATTTGGAGCGCTATGGCCGTATGATAACCGACTTTTTTTTGTCCTGCAATTGAAAATTATGGGCTGGACGACATGTGGTTTCAACAAGACGGTACCATGAGCCACACAATACGATCGATTTTGGCTTTATTGCATGAGAAGTTTCCAGAAAGCGTAATTTCACTTTTTGGCGTCGTCAATTGGCCACCAAGATTATGCGATTTCACACCTTTAGACTTTTTTGTGGGGCTGCGTCAAAGACCGTGTTTATACGGATAATCCCTAAACGTTGGAGCATTTGAAAACTAACATTCGTTAGTTTATCCCCGACATACCGTCCGAAATGTGCGAAAAGTGGTCGAAAACCAATCCAGGGGCGGTCATTTAAATGACATTGTATTTCGTGCATAATGGCAGGGTTCAAGCATTATAATCAATTAAAAATGTTATCAAAATTATAACTTTATGTGTGTTTTGTTTAACATTACTTATGAAACCGAAAAATGGACAACCCATTATAACATTATTATTGTAAAACTTTAAAATGAATATGGGATGCACAAAATCAGCAGATCTCAAAATCTGTGTGACTTACATTTATTATTTATAAAATAGTCTGTAAATAAAGTAAATGAAAAACAGTACTTTAAAATTTACAGAATAGGTTCTTGCAGGAATGAAAGTGCATAATGAGAAACTATGAAACTTCCTATAAAATGTGGCAAAACAGTGGACTAAAGACATATTACTAGATACTTATCTCTCCAATAATGAAACGAGTCTAATGACGTTGGTTGGGTCCACCCTCACCATCGCGAAATTTTTTTCAATTCTTCATGATATTCTCTCACACTCCTTGAATGCGACATGGGAGAGCTGCTCAAATTCGATGAGCATATACTCAATGTTTTCTTAGATACACTAAAGGGGATCTATAGTTTTGTAAACGTCAGTATCAGCAGCTTTTAATAGTCGTACTTTTCGTCAGACGGACTGTTCGAATTGTTCGTCAGAACATCGAGATGGCCGCCGTTCAATGACACGTAGGTGGCAGTATGGGAGATCGATACTCGATTGTCGCCAGCACTGAACATGGTGATACTGTCGGCATGAAAAATAACAAAAAATTACCATCTTACTCCCTGTCTTCAATAAAAATTACATTCAATCGTACAAATTTTAATTAATGGCGAAACATGTGAGCTCAACAAATTCTCAATCTAAATTCTATATCCCTTCAATCACAAGTTTAGAAATTTCCTAAAATTTTAAAGAAAACCATTTTTATACCAAAAAGTTTTTTGTATCATTCTATACTTCAATTTGCTATCTATTTTTTCCATCAGACAAGTTTCAGTAAGTTTTTGCAATACAAATGCTATCCCACATTCGACAAATTGGATAAATATCTACGCTAAGCTAAACGGGGTAAGTTGTAAAAAAAAGTTATAGAAATGTAAGAAAAATAACAAGGTTACCTCTTTGATATTTTCCGGCAATATTCACGTGAATGTTATTTGAGAAAAATTATCACAAAAACACCATGTAAACAAATGAAAAACGGCAACCAGAAATGATACATTTGAAGTGATGCCAAGTTGATTTTGCTTAGCGGCGATGTCTTTTCTTAGTATCCTATGTAGAATATCAACAAAACGCAACCAGTGTCTCCTGAATTTTTTCCTCGTAAAAAGAGTGTAGTGTAGCTTAACAGCCACTGTTAAAACGCAAAGGTTGGTATATTTTCATCAGTTCAAAGTGTTTGTTGCCATGAAAACAACCAGTGGGAAATGATCACACGATTTCATTTTATTTATATGTTGAATAACTTTTTTCCGTTTTCGTTTTAAAATTTACCGTACAGTTTGAAAAAATCAACATAAAACCCCAAAAACTTGGAGCAAAAAAAAAAAATACGAAAGTGCGTACAAAGCTCTCCTGATGTGTGGGGACTAAAATTGAAGGTGTAACAAATTTGATTCCTCAGATGAATAATTGAAAAATTTTTTTTGAATAAATTTTTGATACACTATTTGCGCTTCACAAAACAAAACAACGGAAAAGACATGAACAGTATACACATTCATTATTTCAAACTTTAATGTTGTAACCTAAACACGTCCGTTGCGGAAACTGAAGTAAACCAGAAATCTTTCTCTCTTTTGCTCTGTCAGTTTTAAAATTTTGAGCTGTTGCGACTGCGTTCGTCAGTAACATTTGGGTAATTGTATTTGAAATTTATACGGTAACAACATTTTACATAGGAGAAAAATTCATATTTAAGCAGCTCCGTACTGTTACAGTTGCTCCGTTGACAATGCAAATTTGGTACAATTACAATTCATCACGCTGTGTCAAAATTTTCATCGTTGCGAGGAATTTGGGTAACTCAATTAACAAATTTAATTTCCTTCTTCTATACATATTTAGGTATACTATCTATTTTGTAGAACATTTATTACCTGATATACATTTGGGTGTTTCCGGTTTCCAAATGCCTCGAATACAACGAGCGGTAGAATTCTCCCCTTTTATGTTTAATTTAAAACCAGCATTACACTCCAGGCTAAGGATTATACCGATGCTATTTCTACCAGGAGCCTTTCCTGATCTTACAACTGTAACGTTGGCAAAAGAATCCCAGTCCAAGTCTTCGCAAGGTCCACGCAAACGCTTTCGGCCCTCCTTATTATCGTATTGATCTACTGCATCAAAATCAGCGTCGGAAGTTGAACTAGTATTCCTCTTTCTGCGCTTACGTATAATTTGAGCTTTAAGCTGTTCTATGAAATCTGTCTCGTTGCCAACTTTCGTATTTTTGGGCAAGTTTGAATCATGTATGTAGTTGTAGGAATTATTTTCCAAAAGAATGGGTTCGTTGTTTCGTCTTAACGACGTGTATCTTGAATCTTCGTATATATTTGGCAAAGGTATTTTCCCAATGTTCCTTTGGGCTTTATCTTCGAGGCCGCCGTACTCGTTCAGATTGAACTCATTTATAGATGTTCTTGACTTTTGTGCGGCTTTATATTTTACCTGATTCGTATCGTTATTACTGTAGTACCAGCGACCATTATGAACTTTAAATTTCTTGGAAGGGTTTCGTTCGTCCGCAGAGTAAACTCCATTGTTGTAGCCAAGTAAGTACTTTACAAAGTCTTGATACTTTTGCTTAATGCGCTGGTAATATTTTGAATAAGCTTCTTCAATGTCTGTGTGACCCCTTTTGGCCCGAATATTATTTTCTTCATCATGGATGCCTAAAATGTATATTTTGTCTGAATTTAATATCATCATAAAAATTTGGGAGCATAGATATAACCGGCGCCAGTCTTTGCTGCAACAAGTCAGCCCTTAGATTTGCACAGCTCCTGCCATAGATGTCTCACATATACATGTACATAGTAATTTGAATTCCAACGCGACGTAGCACAATTCAAATACAATCATAAATATCGGATAATCCAACTCACCATTTGTCAGAATATTACTTAGTTCAACAAAATTGTCGTAAGAAGCATCCACCAGCTTCCGTTCTATGTTTCGCTTGTGTTTCAACAAGTATGAAGATCGCAAATGTCGCATTTGGATGGATCGACGTCTACGATTCCATCGAAGACGCGGGTGTTGGCCTAGCAAGCACTGAGGTAGCTCCAACGGTCGCCACTTTCCACCTACACATGTAGCGCCAGGCGGACCAACATCCAAAACATATCCCTTGTCGCAATCATACATTATTTGCTTATTGTTAACAATCTGCAAATTTTCGCAGAATCACCAATATGAGTGTTTCTCAATTCTTAAAATGACATTGCATACCTTCTTTACATAGGGTCTGTAATCGTACAACCCCATATTACCTACAAGCAAAACCTTTCCATTCGGTATATAACCGGGAAAAGAACAGAAAACCTCTTGGCAATGGGGCACTTCCCCAGTCCAGTTACCAAACGAGCAGGAAAGAACATAATCGTTTGGATCGATGACATCTTTCCCTTCTGGACTCACTAACTTGAATCCGTCCTTGCATTTAAACCTAGCCTTCATCCCATGTTCAGTTTTGGGTGCAAGCACCATGCCGTGTTTCGGCGGCTTGGGCATACTTTTACATCTTGCTGGAACGCAGCGCGGTATTATACTCCACGTTCCATTGTGACACATTGGAGGACTCATTAGAGAAACGGGAAACTCATAGTTTAACTCACACTTTACGTCGAGTGCTGTGCCGTGCTTTACCTTTTCGACACTGCCTACTGGAAGCGGAGACTGTTGGGTTGGCGTTATTATTGTCGTCCCGTTTTCGTCGGTTATAATTTCAATGGGTACAACATAACCCTGTGATATGGCCGGTACCACACAGGGCGCCAAGCATTCGGGCAGTGAATTGCGCCAGCGACCATCAATTTGGCACACGCTTGACGAATGTCCCTTCATAAGCATCTCCGGCTGACAACGAAAAATTATACTTGCCCCCAGTCCGGTGCCTGCTTCAATGTTCTCAATCCAACCATTATAAAGAATGCCGGGGTGGCCGCAATTTATCTCTGCAATTGGTTATTCTTACACAGTAAGTCCACGACTCCGATTCGCTTGCAATCAATTACTCACCCTTACAAACTGGTAATGTGCCACTCCATTTCCTATCTGCACCACATCTACTTGAGCTTTCACCCAACAATGTATAACCGTAACGGCATTCGTAGCTCACGACAGAGTTATAGGCCAATGTGGTAAATGTAGCTTTACCATTTTTGGGATTTTCCGGAGTAGGACATATGACGGAAGTAACCACTTGAATGAGAACGTACAGAAAAGGTATAAATGAATATATTGGTTTTCTGATATATTTGATATGTTTGGAAAATGTCTACACCATTTCCAATTGAAATTCGAAGAATTCCAATTGAAATTCGAAACACATCAATTAAAAATCAAAATTTCCATTTGAAATTCAAAAGACATCAATTGAAAATCACAATTTGCATTCGAAATTCAAAAAACATCAATTGAAAATCAGAATTTTCATTTGAAATTTTAAAGACATCAATTGAAATTGAAAAGACCGCAATTAAAAATTAAAAGACATCAATTGAAATTTAAAATACATCAATTGAAATTCGAAACTTATCAATTGAAATTCGAAACACATCAATTAAGATTCAAAACACATAAATCGAAATTCGAAACTTATCAATTGAAATTCAGAATTCATCAATTGAAGTACAAAAGACATTAATTGAAATTCAAAATGTCTTCTTTTCAGTTTATCTACAGGGTATCCATCGGGAAGGTATACTACTTTGTTTGTTTATTAATTTTGATTAAATGAAAGAGAATGGATCTTATATTGATAAATATTTTATTTACTGTCGGCAATTATGTATGGAATACAATATCAGATAAATGTCCGCCTCTGTTAGCCTCACAAATGCGAGCTCTTTTGAGCACATTTTTCATTACATTCTCACACATTTCACACGGTATTTCATTAATTTCATCACGAATATTTTGTTTGAGTTGCACAAGCGTTTCTGGTTTGTTTGCATAAACCTCGCTTTTCAGATATCCCCACAAAGAGAAGTCCGGAGCAGCCATATCAGGCAACCGTGGAGGCCAATCAACAGCACCATTTCTTGAAATAACTTGTTGTGGAAAGAGGTCTCGCAGTAATTCCGTTGTAATCCTGGCTGTATGCGATGTGGCACCCTCTTGTTGATACCACATGTTAATCAAGCCCAAAGCATGCAGTTGTGGCGTTAAAAAGTTTTCAATCATATCACGATATCGCTCCCCATTGACAATTACCGTTACGCCATTTTCACTTTCAAAGAAGTAGGGTCCAATGATTCCTCCTGACCAAATTGCACACCAGACTGCCACTTTTAATGGATGCAAAGGTGACTGATGAATAAATTGATGGGTTTCCATTGCCCAGAACCGACTATTCTGTTTATTCACATATCCACTCATAAGAATTTTTCCTGAAAATCGTGGTTGTCATGGGCGAGCTCTTGTGGGAGAAGCTCTTGTGTCAACTGAATCTTAAATGGAAACAGAGGCAAATCTTTGTGCAAAATTGTGGCCAAAGTTGTTGTTTGAAGACCAAGCTCCTGAGCACTGCGTCAAATTGAGGTTGATGGATTGTTTTGAACACTTTATTGAGCAGCAGTAACGTTTTCAGCCGATCATGCTTGGCCCTATCAGCTACAGACGCTCTTTCCTCGAAATCATTTACTACACGATAAATAGTGTGTCTTGTTGGCAAGTTGTTTCTCCCAAAAATTTCTCGTAACTTTCTCATCGTCACAGTAATCGATGATTGATTTTGATAAAATGTTTTAACGATTAAAACACGTTGGCTTATCGAATATTTTTCCATAATAAATTTGCCACGTCTCTACTTCACGACTGCCAAATACGAACTGTCAAGACTAATGTTTACCAAAATGGCGGCAAAACAAAGTAGTATACCTTCCCGGCGAACACTCTGTACTAGTAACATATATAGACCGATCTATACCAAATTTTTATTATGCTGTTAGGTCTTTATATGTGCGATCAGTTGTTCAAATCGGTTAAAATTAATTTACCTTCTTTTTGGGAAATGTGTGGTTTAAACAAAGTATAATAAGGACGTAATAATGAAACAAATATCATTATATTTTGATGGAGTTTCAATTTTCTTTAATTTTTTTATATGAAACACAAATCCAGTTGACAGAAAATTCGGTGAAATAAAAGACAAAGTTAAAAAGAATTATAAAATTATTCGAGGAAAGAGGGTCTGTAGCTGATAGGGGCAATCATGGACCACAACATACTGCAAGATCGGCTGAAAACATTACTGCTGCTCAATAAAGTATTCAAAACAATCCATCAACCTCAATTGGACGCCATGCTCAGGAGCTTGGACTTCAAAGAACAACTTTGGCCACAATTTTGCACAAGGAATTGCATTTGTTTCCACCTAAGATTCAGTTGACACAAGAGCTTCTTCCACAAGACCATTTACGCCGCCGTACATATGCCAATAGGATGTTATAGCTCACGCATGACAACTACGATTTTCATGAAAAACTCATAATTAGTGACGATAAACAGAATAGTCGGTTCTGGGCAATGGAAAACCCTCAAATTATTTACCAGTCACCTTTGCATCTATTAAAAGTGACACTCTGGTGTGCAATTTGCTCAGGAGGATTCATTGAACCCTACTTCTTTGAAACTGAAAACGGCGTAACGGTAACTGTCAATGGGGAGCGATATCGTGATATGATTGAAAACTTTTTAACGCCACAACTGCATGCTTTGGGCTTGATTAACTTGTGGTATTAACAAGACGGTTCCACATCGCATACATCCAGGATTATAATGGAGAATTACCGCTAGACGTCTTTTCAAACAAGTTATTTCAAGAAATGGTGATGTTGATTGGCCTCCACGGTTGCCTGATATGACAGCTCAGGACTTCTACCTGTGGGGATATTTGAAAAGCAAGGTTTATGCAAACAAACCAGAAACGCTTGAGCAACTCAAACAAAATATTCGTGATGAAATTAATGAAATACCGCTTGAAATGTGTGAGAATGTAATGAAAAATGTGCTCAAATAAATAAAATATTTATCAATGTAAGATCTATTCTCTTTCATTTAATCAAAATTATAAACAGAGTAGTATACCTTCCCGACGGACACCCGGTGTGTTATTGGACAAGAAGCTGAATTTCAAACTCAACATTCTGGACAGGGCGAAAAATTCCACAGTGGCGCTATATGCGTGCCAGAGGGCAATAGGTAAACAATGGGTATTAAGGCCTCGCATTGTTCATTGGTTATATACTACAGTAGTAAGACCGATAATATTATATGGTGTTATCGCCATGGTGTCAACCCTCTTAGAAGTCCACATACTGTAGGATACTGGACAAGGTCCAAAGGATGGCTAGTCTGTGCATCACAGGTGCTCTCCTCACCACCCTATCTGATGCATTAAATGTAATTTTGCATTTACCATCCCTGGACATAATTAACATGCAGATTGCCGCAGCTACGGCAGTAAGGTTAAGAGGTAAGACTAACAGGCACTATTAAGTACATTCTGGCTGAACTACTGTAACATAAAAAGTACCATATACTTATACCGAATAGAGACACGTGGAAGTGTAGAACTCCTGGTACAAGACTATATGTCGACTTCAACACGACGGCTCAAAATTAAATGGTCAGGTAGGTTTCGGGTTTTATTCCAAAGATCTAGGGCTAAGTATTGCAAGAAGGCTACCTGATCACTGTAGTGTTTATCAGGTCAAACTTTTGGCCATTAAGGAAGTGGCGGAATGGCTGAGATATAACGTCCTCACCACGGTGGGGATTAACATGTTCTCTGATAGTCAAGCTGCCATTAGATCCCTGGATTCTGTCTTCCTGAACTCAACATCAGCCCTGAATTGTCGCAGATCTCTTAACGAGATGGCTCAGTATTTCAACGTTCACCTTATATGGTTGTCGGGCCACAGAGACATACTAGGGAACTGCAGAGCAGACGAGCTGGCAAGACTAGGGACAACCTTACAGGTTCCAGCCGAGTTGGGGTCCATGGGCATGCCTCTAGCCCACTTGTAAGCTCCTACTGCGAGATAGAGGATTTTAAGTTGCAAATGGTAGGTGGGAGAGTCTGTCCGAGGTTGGTATCAATCCAACCAGACGTGGTCTCGCCTAGATCTGAAGCGTTCACACACATTGCTTTCGCTATCAAGACCCGACCTCTCATTGCTTGTATCTGTCATGACGAGACACTGTCTGATTGGAAGATATACAGTGAAATTGAAGGTTGCGACTAGTGACTTCTGCAGGAGCTGTGGTGATGAAGAGAAGGAGAGGCAAAAGTATAGAATATCTTCTCTGCAATTGCCCCGCCCTGGCGACCAGGCGGGGATCAACACTTGTCTCTTGTTTCCTTAAGGACCTAGGAGATCTGGATGATATAGATATTGCCCGACTAAAGAGCTTTTTGAGGCGCCCAGGATGGTTCAACGGGGGAAACTAGGGACATCCTTATATCTAGTTTCCGAGGTATCACAATGGACTACACAGTCTAAGTGAGTATGTCTATTCAGACTGCCACACTGACCTAACCTAACCTAAATTAACCACCGAGTGAGAAATGAACTTCATCGCTGAAGAAAATTTTGTTCGATTGAAAACCCACGTCTGAATCACCACTTTTACAGTAAGTTTTAACTATTTTTAAGCGTTCTTTGGTTGTTAAACGATCCATATTCGTAAATGGCAAATCTTTCACTAAATAATTAAGACTTCAAACGATAGGTATTTAATAGTTGACAGCCTTGCCAAATCGGCTGTTTTGAAACCACTAAATGGATAACCATATATTTTGACAGAACAATTATTAATTACAAACGTTTTATTTTTTGTTTAATATTGGCTACAGGCGTATTATATAGAATCTTCTTGTGGTAATAAAAATATATCGATATGTATATTGGACAAAAAGGATTAGAAAAATTGGTTAGTACGGGTTTACATTACAGCAAGTTATTCCCAAAAAGGTAGTTTTTGCGTGTTGGAATACCAACAACTAGCAATGAATGTGACAGAAGTTGAAACAGAAAATAATGCTACAATATTGGAGATGAGAAAAACTACATAAAAGACTACAACAGTAATAGTCTTTTGGATATTGTTGTAAATGGGCTGCCTGAAGCTTTGAACATCTTGGTGGAGGCAGTTAATGTCAATGGATTTAATTATTAAATTAATGTTAATACAAAAGATCGACGTAAATACGTAAAAAGATCTATTATAGTAAAGTATAAGTTTTCATTTGTCCGAGATTCGGTCATAAAGGAATATCGAAGGAATTTGAAGTTGTGTGACATTATTAGCGTAGAAGTTATTAATAGAATTTCCCTAAATGCTTATATGACTGCAGCTCTCAGCAAACTGAATGTTCTGTACAAAAGCCTCTTAAAATAAAAGTAAGTTAACGCCTGACACACCGTGAAGTATCTTAGGTGGTGTTGACCTCCAATGTCCTTGTACTTAGCTTAATAAGATGTGCTTGACGTCGCTTATGTCAAAGTAAAACTTTGATTAAATACAAAAGTTTGCTCTCATGTATATGCTGTTTCGTTTAATTATGTTATTATTTTTGATCAATTTATTATTAAATTTTAATTTCAGGATTTTTTTACGACGTTCCTATAATCTGCCCAATAATACTTATGAGCCAAATTAATAACATGGGTCTAACTGTTATCGACGTTTCATACTTCAAAAATACACTAAGAATATACTAAATTAATTATACTTCTGGTTGTTTCCAGCATTTTTTGATTAACTTGAATTTAATACTTAATAATGGAAAAGATTTATTTGATATTTCGGAACCTGGGAAGAAGTTAATGCACAACGTACTTCTTCTTATTCGCAACACATTTCGATGTGGCTTATAATTCTTTCTCATTAATCGGTTATATAGCTTTTTGGTATATCATTCTCAGATGCAGACGCTATTTATTTCGCATGACAGATATTTCAGACATGCCGATTTCCAGAACGTAGTAAGTTTTTTTTTAGCTATATGTTAGGAGTAGAATTGTGATCTGCGATTGCGATCCTATTTGCGAACTCTGTTAAAGAATTTTAAAGAAATTCGATGAAAATTACCGCATATACATAAGATGTATTAAAATAGGACTGAATAGGTATGTGGAGGGAAGGAAACAATATGATCATATTCTTCACAATTGCGGGTTTTCAATACAATACAATTGTGTTTCATATCTATCTAAACGAGGTTAATGATTATTTTGTTTACAATGTATTTGTGTTGGATGGCAAATGAATAAAAAAAATATTCATTTCGCTGTTTATGAGCACGGCGTTTGTGAAGGCATTGCATCTTCTAACGTCCAAAGCGGTAACTGTTGAAGGCTTTCCTATAAAAATTTTTGAAATACTATTTTCTTATATTTCTTTATATTTTCTTCATCTTTTAAACAATATTTCTGTGGTTTTATTTCGGTAGAAAACCTTAGAGCTACTTCCTGCCATCGGAAAAAATGGATCAAAGAAGTCGCGTCGAATTTTGTGTAAAAACTGGAATTAAGTGCTCTGAGTCATGTTTATAAGTGGTACAAGCTTTTCGCAGAAGGTCCAGAAAATGTGAATGACGACGCTCGCCTGGACGCACCAGCACATCAACTACCGATGCAAATGTGAGAAAGTGAAGAAAATTGCTTTGGACAATCGTCGAATCACAATTACAGAAGTTGCTGAGAATGTCGGCATATCGGTTGGCTCATGCCATGCAATCTTTTTGGAAATTTTGGGCATGAAGCGTGTGCCAGCGAAGTTCGTTCCAAAATTGCTGAATATTGTCCAAAAACAACGTCGCATGAGCAGCGATCAGAAATTGTTCAATTACGTCAACGATGATCCAGATTTGCTTAATAGGGTCACAACTGGTGACGAATCATGGGTATATGGTTATGACATCGAAACCAAAGCCCAATCATCCCAATGGAGGAGTGCAGGAGAACCAAGACCAAAAAAGTACGCCAAGTTTGATCAAATGTCAAGGTTTTGCTCACTGTTTTCTTCGATTACCATGGCGTAGTGCATCAGAAGTTCTTACAGCAAGGTTGTACGGTAAATAAGGAGTATTACTTTGAAGTTATGCTCCGGGGAAAACATCATGGCTTTTGCATCATGATAATGAACCTGCTCACTCATTTTTGCTTGTGAGAGATTATTTGGCAAAAACAACACCGTTATCATGCCTAAGCCACCGTATTTACCAGATTTTGAGCCCTGCGGCTTTTTTCCTGTTCCCAAGATTGAAGAGACCCATGGAAGGACGGCGCTTTGCGACGATTGAGGAGATACAAACCGAATCGTAGAGAAAGCTGTTGGACATACCAAAAAGGGCATATCAAAACTGTTTCGATAATTGGAAAAAAACGCTGGCAGAAGTGCATCATATCTGAGAGGGACTACTTTGAAGGAGACCTAAAACTACACCATGTGAAAAGTAGAGAAAAAAATAAGCTATCTGTTTTTAGATTTTTATTTTATTTTTCTAAATTTGCCTTCAGAGGGTTTTTTTAAAGTGGGTGTATCTGAAACTATTAAAAATATTTCTCAGAAACAAAATGATTTTTTGAATTCATTTATTTCTGATGGCTTATATTATTACATTTAAATTTATATTTACAATTATTGCGTTTTCTTAAAAACAAAAAAAAAAATATATATACAAAATAATACATGTTATATATTTTCTTGTAAAGGGTACCAACAAGAACACAAGATTTCAATTTGTCGCCATTCCAAGTGTTATTGTTTGACATTTGAACAATTGTTATTGTTTGCTAGTAGAAGGTACGAAGTTAGTAAAAATGGAGCGCTACACGAATGAACAACGCATTCTCATTGTGAAATTGTTTTACCAAAATGGTGAAAGTTTTTCGCAAATTGCGGATACAGTTCGCGATCAATTTGGGGTCACAATAATGCTCCAAAAGAGTCAACTGTAAAGAGATTAATGGATAAATTTGCCGAAACTGGGTCTGTTAGTGATGTAAAGACAACAACGTGCCTTCGACCAGGTCGATCGACCGAGAAGGTCGCAGTTGTACGTTATGATGTCGCTCAAACTCCATCCACCTCAATTCGACACCGAGCGCAGCAAATTGGTGTCTCCAAATCCACTATGCAGCGAATTTTGACGAAAGATTTGCATCTTCATGCATACAAAGTTCAATTGACTCAGGAACTGAAGCCAGCTGACCATGGACAGCGAAGGGAGTTCGTTAATTGAGTATTGGAGAGACAACATGAAAATGCTGATTTTCCCGATAAAATCATCTTCAGTGACGAGGGCCATTTCCATATTGATGGCTTCGTCAATAGGCAGAATTGTCGCATTTCTGGTGAGGAAAATGCTCGAGTGATTCACGAGAAGCAAATCCATCCTCAACGTGTCACTGTGTGGTGTGGATTTTGGGCTGGACCTTTTTTATGAAAATGAGGCATGTCAAGCGCAAACAGTCAATGGTGTTCGGTGTCGTGAAATGATAGCCAGTTTTTTCGTGCCTAGAATTGAAGAAATGAATGTGGAGGGCATGTGGTTTCAACAAGACGGCGCCACATGTCATACAGCCAGAGAAACAATTCAATTGCTGCATCAGTCATTTCTCGGTCATGTTATTTCGCGTTTTGAAGATCAGAATTGGCCGCCTAGATCGTGCGATTTAAAACCATTAGACTTTTTTCTTTGGGGTTTTTTTAAGTCGATGGTTTACGCGAATAAGCCGACGGCGGCTGAAGTTTTAAAAGAAGAAGAGAGGAAGCATTTATGCAAAATAGATAAAGTTAGCAACACTGTTTAACAACAAGTGCAAGATTATTGGCTCAGTGAAAATAAAAAGTTTTTAAGGTTTATACCCGTCTCAGTGCGTGCTAGTAGTACTAGCTATTTTTATAAATCCCCCAAAATTAATAAAAAGTCCAAATTATATCCATCTTTTCCCAGGTGAGAGTATTTAAACAAAATTGCCTTGCGGGCACCAGCAGTACGAGCTTGTGTTTTTGTTTTTGCGAATCACGTCAACAGCTGTTTAGCTGAATTGTGTGATTCGTACAAGAAATAGTACGAATATAGTTCAACCACACGCAGGTTTTAGCATACCTTTAGGCGTATTTATAAATGGGCAGGGTTACCGTGTCTACTCCCCCAGTTGGGGAACTCTCAGTTAACACGCCAGATTCGTTAACAATTCCAAAACCTACTAAAACTATAATGACACCAGTACTTAATAGTCCAAATGTAAATTCCCTTACTCCAGGAAATGCTAGAAATCGTTATGAGATTGTAATTTCTCATAACGAACCCATTGTATCCGAGGAGACAGGAAACTCCTGGACCGAAGTTCCATCAAAAAGGCCTCGCAGTCCAAACTCATCCCCGAAAAATCGGAAACAGGCTACTTTAGATGAGTACTGGTTGGGTGATCGACCAAAAAATCAAAATCGATTTTCTGGGCTTGAAGCCGATGAACAGCTTAAACAAAAGGAAGTCGTTCACAAATCTCCTCCAATTTTTGTTGATGGTGTAGTCAAAATCCAACCATTAATTAAAGAACTCAATGAAAAAGTAAATGAAGGATACGTTCTTAAGGCACTAAACCGCAATAACGTGAAAATACTACCTAAAACCCCGGAATTCTTTTCGAAAATTGTGAAAGTTTTGGAAAATAAAAATACAGAATTCTACACTTATAAATTGAAAGAGGAAAGAAATTTTAAAGTAGTGTTAGGAAATCTCCATTATTCGACGGATGCGGAGGATATTGTTGATGCTCTTAAAAATTTAAAATATGTCCATAATATAAAAAGCAGGTATACCCAACTTCCCTTGTCATTGTTTAGGATTGAATTAGAGCCCCATGAAAGCAATAAGGATGTATATCAAATTAAAAGATTGCTTAACACGATCGTGTCTCCGCTATATATGTACTCCGCTAGATACATGAATCGTATTTAACTACATCCGAATCAGCTGGCGTCCAATCTGATAAACGAAACACCATTATTTACCAGACTAAGGAGGAGAACCACACAGGACCTGGCTACTCAAGACGAATACAGCAGCAGGGACACTCAAGGAAGTGCTCCCGAATAAAAATAAAATTGTATTATATAAGTAGTATGTAGGCCAATGTAAATATTGATGAATGTCCAAGGACAGATTGTAATAAATCCAGAATTAAAAAAAAAATATGGAAAACGGTCATTGAACATTTCATTAAAAGATCGTGTGTGTGCCAGCAAAACCGCGGCGGCCATATGCCCGATGTGTTGATCCACACATAACCCCATTCTGTCTACTTTACGCTATAATAAAGTTTCACGAATTTTTTTTAATATCTGTGTTATATTTAAAATTTAAATCCTGCGTTCTTGTTGGGACACCCTTTATTAATGAAATCGCGCGACCCTGAATTCATTAACCGAGAGAGAGAGAGAGAATTCATTATCGAGAGTAGTCAAAATCACGTTCGGAGCCGTTAAGGAGCAGGTCCTGTCCCGTAAGTATAAAAGTATAATGTGGAAGCTCACTAAATGTGGGAAGTTCGCCCGTCTTCCATTCATAGAGTGTAAGGCAATTTGTTTTTTGTACTTGAATATCTTGGTATAGGGACAGTACATTCTGTGTGTGTGTGTTTTTATTTAACTTCCACCACATGTTTCCACATGTCAACCATCTTGGAATAATGAGCTATTTATCGTCTTCGCTCATGATATTTTGTCAAAAAATTTGCTTAATTTGGGACTGAATTTTCTTTTCACGAATTTGGAGTCTGGTGTTATTATGTGTGATCCTGTGACATTTTTTTCCCGATAAATATGTTCAAGCTTGTAAAAGAGATAACTCAACTTTGATAACAGTCTTCCAATGTGGCATTACCATTACTGTATGTTTCGTTATTCTCCATTTTGCAGATTTCTCCAGAAGTGAAGGAATGTATAAGATTTTCGAAAAATGTGTTTTCCCAATTATACGAAGGTATTGATCTCAAACGGAATTCCGTGTTGTTGAAAGAGATGTTGTAAAAGCAGATTAAATTGTTTGAAATTCACTCTGTTCTCTGTTCTGCTCTGTTTCATTTTCTGTTTCGTTATATTGCTGCCTTTGTTCAATTAAATTTAAAGTGTAATTCGCCAAATGTCAAAGTTCTTTTACATAACAATCATGTGGTAAGAAACAAATGTAGGGAGAAACTACTATTATTATTTTTTGATTTTTTATTCAATACTGAATATAAATGTTTATTTAAATTCATGTTCATAATGCTATACACTTAAAATTTTTATATTACAGTCGAGCAGGTGGTAAATTGTTATTGCTTTCTTTTGCGGACAGATGAACCGTTTGGAAGGGAGCATCATCTCTCATAGTAAACACTCAATACAATTTATTGGAAAATGGCCGTGGTTTGTATATCGTAATTCCAATTATGTAATAAGATTCTCCTTTTCATCCAATTTTCAAATATTTTGCGCAGTAGGAAGACCGAGAAACTATAAACTTTCCAAATCCCTTCTACGTTCTCACGTCGCTTCCGTATTCTTTTCCCGGAAATCGGGGGAAAATTGGCAATTTCCCGAGATTCCGGATATAATCGTTGAAATTAAAATATAGTATAACTTGCAGTTTATGACATCAAAATCGCAGAAAATGTTGTTCTAGAGTAGAGTAGTTTCCAAAAATTGTGAATACTATTTTAAATTAGAAGTCATAACTTGTTTTTAAAGTATGTTGTAATTTAATCTATTAACTAATAATTTGGAAAGAACTCTATTTATATCAAAATGGTCATACTTTTCCATATTTCAGAAGTGACAAATTCAATTTACAAGTTTTTTTTTGCGTTTTTTTGTGATTAAGTTGGTAATGTCTCTTAGAAAGCGTTGCAAGATATTCCGTAATTTATGAAAGCTTATCTTATTGAATAAAATTCTATTGAATAAATTCCTAAATACAAACGACAATTTATCTTTTGCATTTAAAGATGTCTGAAAAGTTAATGGAAATAAAGAAGTTTCGAAAACATGATTTGAGTTATTGGGAAAGATTGGTAAAAAAATGAAAAAAAAAAATAGAACAAATTTGAAATTTGCAATTGTAACAATCAATTGGTTATTTTCTGACACTTAACCAAAAAGACAGCATTTTAATTTAAAATATATTTATTGTTGTCGCCACCATGTCAAATGTCAAATTCGAAGGTGGTTTTTTGATGAGAAGCTCTTTTACGATTACAAAGCGGGCTATCTATTAAAATTGCTTTTAATTTTTGTAGCTACAGCCGGAAGAATGAAGGTATATAACATTTGATACGGCGAAAATGTAACGCCCAGAAGGAAGCGTTTAAAATCCGAAGTATCTTTTAATAAATGCGTTTCATGACTCTTTAAGTCGATTGAGTGATATCCGTCTGTGTGATTGGCTGGCTACCTGCTGGACACGATAGCTGCGCAAATTTTTATTGATCTTCTTAAAACTCGACGGTGATTGTAAGTTGGCTATGTTGGCCCGCTGGTACTCCGTATATAAATTGACCGATTTTCCGAGACTCAATTTCCGCCCTGTAACTCTTCATCCGTAACCTGTAGCAACATACGTTTTTGTTGTGTTGTTTTATTGTGTTTTAATTCAGATTATTTTTTGCAGCAGCATAAACAGGTATTGCGTGAAGGTATATGTATGTCGGTTTACCTGACTGAAAATTTTCAATTAGATTTATATAAATTTTGCAATATATTTAGAAATTACTGTGCTGATAAGCCTCAACACATACAATATATGTATTCTACATTTTTGTCAAGTTAGTCCCATTATTAAATAATTTGTTTCGAAAAGGAATATCAAGCAAATGAGAAATTTTCAGTCCCCTTGTTTCATCGCTATTATCAAGTAAATTTGTAGTCAACATAATCAGGGTCGAATTAATATTCATTCTAGGAATCGTAGTTTGATATCTCTGGAGAATTTCAATATTGGAATACCGGCTCCAATAAAGTTGTCTATAATAGAACGTTATTTCCCGAGTTAAGCTGAAATTTATGTCCAAGAAGCCAAAATATTTTTCGAGTTTTTATTTTCATTTGGTCCTTTTCACGGTTTATGCGATTACTTTGACTTTTGGTGTACAAGTTTTTCTATAATACATTACAAATTTTGTAACCTGCTGTCCATATGATCCGATCCCTTGTCTGATAATGTATCAACTTTTCTTATATTTTCCGCATAAAATTAAATAGATAAATATTTTTAAAGCCCGCAACTGAGGCCTTCACATAAAAATGAATATAAATTGCATTGATTATTTCAATTAGCACGGTTAAAATTTTGGAAAAGACAGATTTTTCAAACGATGAAACCGTTCATTGTAAGAGCAAGTTTTTCTCTACTGTACCAATAGTTTGTAACTGTGAACTCTGCTTGTCTGCTTGTATATCACCGTGCGCAAAATACCTATTTAACGTCAGATAATTAGAGTACGGGTGAGTGTTCATTCCGACATTGGTCTGTTAAAACAATCCAAAAAATGGGCAATAAACCAGTTACATATCTGGACGGGGTTATAACTACCCATGGTATAAGAATATAAGGTAACGCAAATGAGAAACAAAAATATTTAGTTCTGCGCAGATGACGACACTCGGCTTTGTGTGCTTTTGGTTTAGAATATGTAGGTATATGAATGTAAGATTATAGAGACAAATTATGCTGATATACATTTTTCTGAAATAAATCTAAATTATTTAAACAATATGCTTTGTGTAAAAGACACGAAGAAGCTTTTTATTCATTTTATAATTTAGTTTATTTTTCGTGGTTTTTGGTAATTTTCTTTACAAGTATTTATTCAACAAAATACGATTTAGTATTAATTTACTTACTAAAAACAAACAAGGTAAACAATTAATTCAAATTATTATCACTTTTTCACTTAAATTCACTGTTGTTTAACGTTCTGTCTAGCCGAGTGACGTCATTCCCTTCTTTGTTTACATTTCTCAAGAATAACGGACCTGCGCAATGCGTAATCTCTTTATATGCTGCAAGAGCTTTCGGAATTTTGAATTGGGGTTAATACACCATTATTGTTAGTTAAAAAGGGTTTTTAACAAACAATTTGAATTTCACTCAAAATTTTTATCCGGATAGCGATTTCAGAGCCCTCTGTAAACAATTTTCCGC
>JAHXMU010000634.1:860104-929216 GCA_019455685.1 Philornis downsi
TTTACATATTGGCTCGCTAGACTACGCTGATTTTTTTAGTTACCAGTGGCTTTGAACTGAAAGAGCCGACAAAACAAAATAGGCAGGCTCTATATATTTTAAACAAAAAATACTTTTGAGCTGCACCCATCACACTCTTCACGTAATGTCATTAATAGGCCTTTTAAATAAAAAAATTGCTTATGTCTCACACGCAACTTTTTGCAGTTCCAGTAACTATACGTTCCGATAGTGAAACTATTTAGATTTCATATTGATATTTTTCCTAATATTCACATGTGAATAAAGTTGTGCAGTACCGTTAAACACTTCGTGTTATGTTTTAAAATGATGCGATAGTTAAAATACATAAACAGTTTGTAATGAAATCAAAGATTTTTGGATTTCGCGCATTGCATTTTCTAGATGAGGAATCGGTAAACCAACCATGGTAACATTACTCTCAACTGAAGAAATGCTCAGGCAAATGTGTTTGTACTATGACGTTAATTTTCTGTGACAATGACATTTTCAACGACAATTTTTTTTAAATCAGTAAATCTTATGTCCAGTTTGGCTACGTTTGTGAAAACCCCAATTTTTTTAACTAACTTTGAACTCACGCTATGTAAGTTTAGCCAAATTTAACAGGCATGTCTTGCGTTACATACATTATTACAATGATCTGGTTTGGGTTATGGGAGAGCGAGTACAATAACATTACCATGTTTAAATTCTGAATTTGCGTGGCAAAAATATTGTTTAAGGTTTCAATGTGGAAGATTCCTAAAAGAGATATGGAAAATTTCCTCAAATTCACAAGATATGTTGTGCTCCACAAAATGTTAAGACCGACCTAATTTTAAGCTTTTGTAGTTTATGAAATGGGAAGGCAAACATACTGGAACTTCAAGCAGAGTTGCTTTAACAAAAGCTACAGCAGAAACGTAAAAAGTGGGCATGTGTAGTTCACATGAAAAAGATAACACTAATGCTGAAAATTATCTTCTATTGCAATAACAAGTATTTATCAATATTTGAAACGTCCGCGCAAAGAAGTTCATGCATGTAACACCGGAGCAAGAACGATTGTCTGCTCCAGCATATGAATTTGCTTGTTAGCAATATTTCTTGGAGAAATACCAAAAATTAATAATAAGTAAATGGAATTATCACGTCTCCAACGTGTTACGCATTGTATCTCATCCAAAGATATATACGTTATACTCTTGAATGAGGTTGACGCATTGTAAGAATACAAATAAATATTTTTTCTCTTAAAATAATTATTAGTTTATTAGTTGAATTAATTAGGCTCCAGGTCTGGTGTTTAAAATTTATTTTAGAAAAATTATTACTATATGTTTGTTTATGAAAAGTTTAAAATTTTGCATCCAAGAAAATCGTTATTTCATATTTTTCAAAACCGGGGATTACCAATGGGTTCGCCGACATCACCAATATTAGCCAATATTGTGATGGAAGAGCTATTGGATAGATGCATCTCAAACTGTGATATTACACCCAAGATCTTGACAAAATATGTAGACGAACTCTTTGGGACAGCACAAATACGTGCAATCAACGATATATTGACGAAATTCAATAGCTTTAACCCAAGTATAAAACTTACTTTGGAAAGAAAAGAGAATGGCATGATACTGTACCTGGAATATTGCTGGTCAGAGATGGTAAATTATTATCAAAAACTAACTTCGTCGGGAAACTAGTAAATTTCCACTCATAACACACTAAAAAGGCAACATATAACACAGACGTCAATTTTATAAAAAAAAAGTGTTGAATATAAGCGAAGAATGTCAACAGCACTAAAGATTCTAAGAAAATATACGTCGGAACAATAAACACAAACTTAGGACACGAATTGCAGAGCATAAATTTGTCATAAAACTGAGGTCAAACAAAAATTGGAAAATTTTGAACAAATCGATAATTTTTCGAACTTAGTTGTGTCAGAGAATTAAACAAAGACGCAAACCATAGCATAGCTTGAAGAATCAAGATTTTTGTGTGTGGCTATTTATATTTCGTAGGTGTTAACCTAAAATATGATTGAAAGTCAATTTTTTTAAAAATGTATATTTTCCGCCTGTCAACGACGGGGACCGAAATATTGAAAATAAATACACTTTAAACACAAACATCACACCTCGAGCCCAGTTAATTCAAAAATACAACAATTTTATAAAGCATAATAACGACAATTCAGAATAATCGGGTGAAGTGTTTTGTTTGTAAATATTTCTGTACATTGCATTGAAATTTGCCATTTGTCAGTGAATGGAATTTGCAACGGATTACCTTTGGTATCTCTTACAATAGAGTACATATTTCTTCTAATTTATATACGTTTTGGTTCTGTTTTGTCTACATAGGAAAAATGGTTGCGTTTTTTTTTTTTTTGTCTTATAGCCGTTTCGCCATACAAATGCTATTCGGTATACGCTAACGGGGATAATTTTGCACGCTGAGTTGTATAAAAAGGTGTAGAAAAGTATGGAAAATATCAATGCGACCAAGTTTAATTACGCAAAAGTAAGCAAAGAAGTTAAAGAAAAAGGAAAACGTCAAATAATGTAAGTACAAGTTGTTAATTTTTTTTTTTTTTTTTTTGCAAACATCAGTTGGTGAATTTTGGTTTTGTGTGTTATTGGCGCTATTGCTGTTTGTATGGGTTTGTTTGGATGTACGGATGTATGTTTGTATGGATTTGTTTGTTTTGAATTTGTTTGGATGATAAAGTGATTACGAATAAGAACAAAACAAAATGAATAAACATTTCGTAAATAGCAATGCTGCCAAGTTAATTCTGCTAAGCGCCGATGCGTTTTTTTGTATCCTATACCGGTATCGCAACGCAACGCAATGCAACCAATGTTATTTGTGACTATTTTTTTTTTTTTTCAAAGATAAATAATTGTGGAAACTGTAACCTCAATGGGAACATTTTGATGTATCGTTCATCTTGTCCTCCAAGAGGTCCGCTAATGTTCTCCTGACAAAACTTACACGATGATCACAGAAGTTTTCTTCAGCTCTCTAAAAATTGGGGCGTTAAGATTTTCATATTCGGAAAAATTAACGGATGCAGCAAAATCTTTAACAGACATCGTAGGAACTGGGCCTGGTCTATGCATGAGCCAGCAAGAATTCCAATAGTACCGATCCACTAGCATTGCATTGATACAAATCGCCAACTGAAGTCAAATCTTCAATAGTCAGCGTATAGCGAATCATATGAGCGACATATTCCATGTGGATTTTGAAAGGGGAAAGTCGCCACAAATGTTTGGTAGCACCAAAGCAACACTTTACAATAGCACAAAAACAACGATAAGAGAAAATTCGTTAAGAAGGCGGAATTTGAATATGCTGGAATTCACTGGGTGATGCTTAAAAGTACAGTTCTATTCGGAGATTGCGGCGAGGCGGTCTATTATTAGAGCAATTTCGCTATTGCTCAATTTTTCAATTTGTATTATCAGACCGATAACTACAAAACGTGTATTAGGCTTCCTATGTGCCTTTCGTCGTGTTGTTAGCCACCTCATCATGTGGGCGATCCGGATTCTTTCCATTAGAAAAGTATCCATGTCCTTGTCCTACCATAATGATAAAGCAGATTTCTACAAGTTTCGGAATTCGTTGAATGGATAAAAATGCTGCAGTACAAAATGTCTTCTACGGAGTTTTGAGATTCTAATAAAACTTGATGCGGCGAAAAGGAGGAGGAGATCAAAAGACTGAAATGCTTGAAATTCTTTTCTATATGTGATCTATCGAAACGAATAAAAATCGAATCGAAACGAAATGAAAACAATAGAATCAATTACGGAACAATTTCTTTTGCCCAATTACTCTTTCAGGTACTGATTAGTGCTGCCATGCACCTTGATGTAGTTCATCGTGTGGCGGAATTCAAGGCCAGGAAACGATATGCACTGGCGGCAACGGATTGAGTTAGAGAAGTGCTATATTTAGGGTTTTGCTAGAAATGAGGTTCGTCGGGGGAAATACTTATTTTGGTTTCGACCTTTGTCTTGGTTCTTTACTGACGGGACATGGGTCACTCAATGCCTTTCTGCATAAGATTGCGATTCGTGCAATTTCGGTGCACCAATTGAAGACTGGCGGCGAATGCAAATGCCCGTATATGCAGGTATAAGAGACCTCCGGAATTAGCAATATTTAGATCAGGAGATGAGTGGGTAGTCAGTAATATGTTCTCTATCCGTGGGTCGTTTGAGTGAGTTTGCATAGCGTAGGGCTACTGACGTAGTTATAAGGAGTGGGGTCTACCGAACTTTTCAAGGCAGTCTGACCTGAGAGTTAAGTGACTGCAAGACTGTTGGATCGGGCTGATCCCACAATATTTCAAGAGAAACGTGCAGCAACACCAAATATTATTTCTAAATTTTACTTCTTCTTTATTTGGAAAATTTGATGAAATTTTGTTTTTGGAACAATTTTAAATACACGTTGTAGCCGTTTTGAGTGTTGTGGTAGGAAGAATTTGAGGCTGCGTCTCCCTCAGATTCTTCCAATTTCCGTTAGTTTCCCATTTCCGCACACGTTTTTTGGAATTTCAATTTCAACGTCGTAATGGGTTGCGTAATACAGTCTTCGAAATAAAAAAGTATGTGCAATAATGCTCAATGCAATTTAAGGCGTATTCAATGCAGGTTGTAGTCTAATGAAAAGGAATAGAAATTTCTGAGGAACTGATGTGTACTATTTTTATTATGCAGAATGTGCAGTGAAATATTTGGTTGTTTATTAACTGCAATGAAACTTGCACTTAAAGTGGTCTAATCAATGGCTAATATATTCAAAGAGTAAAATTTGTAAATACTTTTAAAGGTAAACAATCACATTAAGCTACAGTTATATTGAAATTTCAAAACATTGCTTTTAACGCAAAGCGTTCTTGAAACTATTGCCTTATTTGGGACAAAATTTAAATAGTTGAAAGAAAATATAAGAATAAAAAAAATTTACACGGCACTTACCTCTTACGCTTGAAGAGATGACCTGCACTGATAGCTTTTCCAAAAAGCAAGCCGAGCATATTCCAATCTCTGCAATCAAAGCCTAAATGTCATTTTTATAACACAGAACTACAGCTCGCCGGCGTTTTTGCTATGTCTGCATAAAATGTCATTAAAATATGGCAAGCCATAGAGGATTGACGTATTTAGTTATCTTTTTTTCTTAATTCACACTAAGTATCAACTTCGGTATCGCGATTGTAATTACTTATGATATGGCACAGCACAGGAGCATCTTCTGGTTCAAGTGTGTATGTCATCGATTTTTCGAAGAAAGAAATTAAAAATAAGTACAAAAATGTCAGTTAGGTGAACGTTGTTACATATATGTGGGATGGGAACATGTACAGCGTATGCGGCCACAAATGGTGTAGCGCACCAACGCACCAATGTATGTGAATGCACATGTATAATGACGTACATACATCCATCGACAGAGAGGTGCATCGCGGACGCGCAAGTGTTGCACGACGAACAACAGACAGAACACACCACACCGCATTGGCAACAGAATATGGGAGTCAGTCTGTTGAAGAAAGCCAGAGTGATCGGTCGCTCTTAGAGTCATAGAGTTGCGATGCTGAAGTTATTTTGTTTTGTCACTTTTTTAAATGTGTTTAAATAAACTTCACAAATAACATTAAAATAAACTGTCTCATTCCACCGGAAACTTGGGTAAAATACCCATATACATATTCATATACATAACTTCACCCAAATTCGTTATTGTGGTCGGTTAATTGCTAGATTTACCCTGAATTAAAACACAACAAGACATTAATTATGATTTATTTAATATCTATATATAGGTACTTTGCTAAATCGCGCAATTTGGATGTGTGATAACCTAAGAATGGGCAATGCAGCTCATATTCATTCGCAGAATTAAGTTATCTAAACGTCGGATACGTGTTAAATTGTATTAACTTAGTGCTATTGAATGGAAAATACGAATCTAGTAACAATTTGTAGTTTGTACGGGATTTTCCAAAGTCGGAGGGGTTATTCAATCGATTTTTTCAAATTTTACCAAGAATTATATTGCAATACGTTCGATAAAATTTTAAATAAAAGCAGTCTACGAATAGGGCTTACAATGGAAGAATTAAAATTTAATAAATCGGTTATGAGAGGCAATATTTCCTGAATTTAATTCATTAAACACTTTCGGCGAGGAGTAGGAGGAAAAAACACAAATTTCGGAAAACAAGTTAATTAGTATGGGAGATACCGGAAAAGGCGGATCGATATGGCCTTTAATAATCCCCAGCTAAAACCTGGAAATTAATTTACGATAGTCATCGTGTCAGCAAGCCGGCCTGCCACTAGACGCACGGATATAGCTTAATCGACTTAGCTACACATTTGGTCATAAATACTTGGTACTTTAAACACCCTTCTTGGTGTTACGTTTTTTTCGTGCCAAATGATATAATCGGAAACGCTATGCAAAGTTGAAAATCAGTTAGATACAGATAAAACATATACATGAAATTAAAATAACCAACCAGTGCATTTAATTTAATAATTAAATTCTAAAATGTTTCGATCCTCTTGGGATATATCAAAATTTAGTAAATATCAATCCATTTGCCAGGACTATACCTATGTACATATGTATACATTCTCGTACATGCATAATCGATGCGTTTATATTGGGCTCTGTTCCCTGAGTTTCAAATAAGAAGCAAAGTTGCAGTTAGAAAAACCATGGAAACATGTTTTATGCTTTTTTAGAATATTACGGCTTTTAGGAAGTAGTGAAGACGTAGCTGTGAATGTTACGTTTCGATGTTTCAAATATGACCAAATTTAACACTTCATGCATAAATTTGCAAAATATTAGATTCATAAGGTTTAAATGAGTGTTAAGTCTGCCAGTCTTTATTTTTGCTAAAAAATACAAATTTGTATATGTGTATATTGTGTATATTATAACAATGTGCATTGGATTAGTCTAACGAAATGCTATTAATTGAATGTTTTTGTACCTCATAATAGTCAATAACAACCCATCGTTAATACCCAAACCATCCAGATTTAACACTTATTTATCGCCCTCTACTGCCACAAGGTGGCTTGAAACTTAGTATTTCAGAAGAATAATGTTACCTCTCACTTAAAAACTTCATTGTCAGATCTCTATTTCCTGTTCTTGGCTCAAGTGTGCTTTTATTTGAGAAAGTAGCAAAATATCCACAATTAAATATGCCTCCGCTTTCCAAGAATTAATCCTCTCTACAGTTATACGCCATAAATATACATTTTTCTCTTCACTAGGGGGAATTTTTGTAAATTCAACCAATTCAGAGGATCGAATATCATTTTAAAATGGTTCGCGTTGTATTAGTTTCGTGTCAATTCAAAATAAAATGTGGAAAGTGGAGGCACAAACATGTAGGTTATTTGCAAATAAATAAATAAATAGAAGTGAATTGGAATTTTGCGTTAAGAATACTACGCAACTAACATCTTTTGTTTTGGTATGCTTCAGAACATATATTTTAAATTAGTGATTAATTATTATATACAATTTCGGATTATCCTGCAACTTATGTCTCTTTGTTAATTTTTTTCTGCATAAAATTAATTTTCGGAGACTGATGTGAAAAATTCGAATTTTTATGTTATTAATGTGTGAGCTGTTTAATTCCCGAAACTATAAACATTTCTATGTATAATAATTTTTATTGGAAATTAAAGAAATTGTGGCTACATCATTTGTTTGCCTTTTTTTTAGTTTCTTTCAAAAGTTTTGCAAGTAGTAATGGTTGTAATTAAACACTATTTTCGTAATTTTTGTTGAATTTTCTGATGAAGAAGTTATCGTCTACAATAAAAAAAGTCAAGACGAAAATTTAAAACTGCTCATTAAATGCTTAGCCCTTAATAGCATAAGCAAAGCCTAAGTAGATTGAATGGTTGCCAACGTTAACGTAGAGTGTAGTTGCTGACAAGGCCCGGCGTGGATATCATAGTCACCAACCCCCAAAGGCGGCGAAAGTCGATCTGTGTTTTTGTATCTTTTTTTAGGATTTGAGTCACATTGTACTGTACCGGATGTACACTTGGAAATTATTTTTAGTGCGTTTAGATTCAGTCATCGGGTGAGCTTTCATTTGGCCAAATCGTATTTAGGAACTTAGGCATGCCAACTATCACCTGATTGTCATCAATTATAGACAGATTTGCCAGAACTTCGGCTTCGGTAATTTTGTAATTTTCTTAAGCCATCATATCACTATTCTGACTCCGTTTTGACCCGATAGTCCATGTCAGTTTAAGCCATCTTAGACAATTGTCGAGATTGCACACTCCGTACTCCTGCCCTAATTTTCAACATTAACCAACTCGAAAGTAATATTGCAGAATAACTTTTATCCTTCACATGAATGACTACTACACCTTTTTGTATCCTCATCCCACATTTCTTCCACATCTGTTCACATTTAAAGGGCTATATGCATAAATTGCAGGAAAAATTTATGCGAAGTGGATCAGTTGAATTACTGACAATATACTTAAAAAAAAGGACACTTTTGTAACGCTATTATTTGTTATATTATATGTATATTGCAAACATTATCAGCGTGAGGTGCTGTCCTTGTCTTTAGTGCCACAATATGCGATTGTAACATATTCTTAATTGTCACACTTTTGTGTCTGAGTGGCATTTAAATTCATCCAAAGACTGGTTAGAAAGGGTCATGAGCGCCAATTTTCATAATATTTTCAGAAAATCCTAATTATGTGTTTCGTTCGAATAAAATGTGTAGAAACATCCATTTAATGCAATCTTAAACCTACGCAAAATATCCCATATTCGTTTCCCACAAATCTCATGGGGCAATTTAAAAAAAGCGATATTTATTACAATGCATAATGCATATTTTTCTCATTGCCCTCATTTACATTAGCCATTAATTAGTTTACTGCGAAAGTTTTTCATGTTTTTGGTATTCCGCTTTATTTTATTAGAGTTAGAGGAGGGAAAATGAGCGATTTCAAACTTTAACGCTTTTAATTATTTACTGAATATGAAAAGAGAATAAAATGTAAAAATATTGATATTCCACATTGTAGAGCATATGAAAGAATCTGGACTGTCTCTGACTGTATCAGTAATGAATTTTAATTAAAATTTAAATCACTTCTCTAATTTTTTATATGGTTATGATCATCTTTTTTAATCTCTCTTTTTTAAAATCAATGACCACAAGCCGAGTAAATAGCACAAATTAAATACATTACTAAATAACTTTGTTAATTTCAAATTAAGCCCAATATTAGAACAAATTAGGAGGCACCGTAAGTTCAGATTACTTTCCAAAAGCTGGATTTAGTACTTGTATGAGCAAGTTTTTCCTTCTGAACTATTTTCGGTACCTTAAGCAATTCATGAACTGCTATGAATCTTTTCCCTATTAATTACCACCTTAAACATTTTTAATTAACACATAAATGGTACAATAGGTAATAAATGGTGAATATATAATAGACCATTGTTGTCAAATTCAGCGTTTTACTACTAAAAAAGAAAATGCTTGATGGCGGCAATTAAAATGAACGCTTTAATGCTTCAATAGTGGACGTTGTTGACGTTTCGAGGAAATAATTTAATGGTCTTTATTGCGTTGTACACTCGCATGTATCCCAAAGCTTCAAAAAAATTTGTTCATTAGAGCCTATCGCGGCAATGAATCAATTGCAATTTGTTAGCGAGAGTCTATTTTTAATACATTTGTCCGGAGATACCTTCAAAAAAGGAACAGTAAAGTCTTCCCCGAGGTTTCAACATGCTCAATTGTTCTACTGATTGCAAAATTTTACATAACGTGGAGTTAAGGAGAAAATCTTTGGCGACATAAGAAAACTAGTTAGTTGCAATTGCAAAATGTTTCCATTATTGAACATCAATAAGAATTTGACAATATTGAACACAGCACCAAAATTTTGCAAAAACCCAAATTTAGCATTTTTGTCTGATTCTATTTACACCACCCCCACGTAATAAATAATATATTGGCTAAAGCCGTTGGCAGAACATAGCATCATATGCAAAGGATAACGGGCGAAGATCACATGAAATTCTCTCATATTTGAAATAAATCGACTACTAGCAACTAGCTAGACTATTGTACTATGTAATAAGGCATATCCCACCATAAAACTCCATTCAAAACAACAGCAACAACCACACAATATGCCCTAACATACAACTCCATTCAAAACAACAGCAATAACCACACAATATACCCTAACACAGAATTCCGTTCAGAACAACAACAACACCACAATAAACGCTGCAACGTCATACACAACCGCCACTAATGCCCGTTACTTCATCGTCATAATTGGCTATAAACAGAGGGAACAAAGCATAAGCGAGTCAGTCGCTAGCAGGCGATCAACCAAGAGAGTCGATCGCTAATCACCGGACAACTCGGGACTCACCGGAAGAAAACTACCGCCACTAAAAAGAAGTATAAGCAACGAAGCATCGCTATTACCGAAGTCAGTCGAAGGAGAAGGTTGTGTGTATAAGCACAGAGGCTTCGGCTTACTGTTCGTAAAACTAGTTTGTAAGTTATATCAAATATATACCGCCGATCCGAACACGGCCCGAAAGAGAAATCGTTGGACACCCTTTCCTAATTTCCCGATGACAACCGAATCCTGAGAAGCAGCTACTACAGAGAGCAGATCTTTCGATTATCTCGATATAAACCAAAGCCCTGAGCATCCAGAAGGAGTTGATCTTTATCATTATGTCACTCAACAACTATACAAGCATTTACTGCAAATAATTTAATAAATAAAACCTCTATTCAGTAAATCAAAATAAAAGTAAATCCTGTGTTTTATTTCTGAAATGTTTATGGTCCTTCAGCTTAACCCAGGACACGACGATGCTACCTCAGCCTACGAATAAAACCATGTTACAACTATAACAAAAAATAATGCACAGCTTGCATTGTCAGAAATTCAACACTGATCGCATAGAAATTGGATAGACATATTATAAAGTACGACACGCTCTCTACAGGCATACATATTTATTAGATCTATAGACTGGCTATTTAACAAACGTTAAAGTGTTTATCACCTATTGTTATGTTACGGAACGATTTCCGCACAAGTTCGTAAGAAAACCATAGCCAGAGGGGGAATGGGGATGTTGCCTCAACATCCCTAATTGCCCCTAATTATTTAATTAAAAAAATATATTTGGTTAAGAAAATTAAATTAATTAAAATATGTTTACCAATTATTTTATAATCAAAGCAGTAAGCAGATGGTTATATACACATATAAACGTATATGTAATATTTATGGTGTTTGCATTGTCATTTGTGGAAATTTCGTAAATGTTGCAGCTTAGAATGTATCTTTGTAAATACTAAATTTTATAGATAAATTCTAATTGCTCCTTCATTACTTATTGTGAAATAAAAACGGTCAGTCGGTCCATGGATCTTAGAATCTATAATAACTTGCCATCATTTCTTCGCTGAATGCATTATCCTTTGTAATACTTTGTCAGCCTCTGAAATTATTTCAATTTGTACTTAAAATTTGGTAAACTATCTTAGTTTTATAAATTTTGCGCCAATAACACTTTCTACCATAGCGTACAGAATTGGATACGAAAAAACGTGTAACACATTAAAGACTACAAATTAAACTTATGTATCTGAAGATGAAATCGGGTTCTGAAATTTTTAGGACTACTGAGGCGTGTTCATCTACAGGATGGCGCAATAGAACGTCCATATTGCATCATCTTTTTTGCGGGGTAGAAAAAGCGCGGGCGGGGGGCCGCCTACATCGTTGGGTTGGCGGGCTCATGGAGTTTTAGTCGCTATGAATCACTTCGACGGGAAGCGTCACGCATTTTGCGTGCGTGCATTTTACGAGAACTCTCGTTCATATATTGCTACTAGGCGACTATATTGTGCTGAATATGGACTACGGCGAATTAGTGAAGCTCCGAGTGCTAATTTAATTAAAATATGGGTAAAGCGTTTTGAAGAGACCGGTTCAACATTTAAACCACAAGCAAATGGTCGCCCAAGAACATCTAGGACCGAAGACAATGTTGAGAGAGTTATGGAGTCAGTACGAGGAAATCCGCAAATGTCGACTCGCAAGAGATCGTCTGTCTTACAATTATCGCGACGAAGTTTGCAACGAATTTTAACATTGGATCTTAAACTGCATCCACATAAGCTGCAATTAACACAGGAATTGCTAATGAAATGCTTAATCAATTTTCCAATTTTGACAATATCCTTTTCTCTGACGAGGCTCATTTCCTTATGAATGGGTTCGTAAACCATCAAAATTGTCGTTACTGGAACAGTGAAAATTCCAAAATCAAACACGAGAAACCATTGCATAGTCCTGAAGTGGCAGTATGGGCAGCAATCCCTGGCAGAGGAATAATTGGTCCTTTTTTCTTCGAAAATGCGCGGGGCCAAAACGTCACGGTTAATACGGAACGCTATGTTGAGATGTTGTATGGATTTTTGGCTCCAGAAATTGAAAGTTCAAGAATAGTGAATTCCAGAACTTGGTTCCAACAAGATGAAGCTACCTGTCACACATCAAATGACTCCATGCGGTGGTGAAGCAGATGTTCCCTGGCAGACTGATTTCGAAAAGAGGTGATATCCCATGGCCCCTACGCAGTCCAGACTTGACGCCTCTTGACTTTTTTTTGTGGGAATACCTCCAACACAAAGTCTACAGTAATAATGCAAGAAACATCGTTCAGCTCAAGAAGAATATCCGTGGTGAAATGGCAGCCATTACACCAGTATTACTAAAGAAAGTTTTCAATAATTTTCGTTTGCGGTTAGAGGAGTGCCGTCGTAGAGAGGGTCACCATTTAGATGATGTTATTTTTAAGAAATAAACTCCATTTATTACTCTACAATACCTTAGATTTGTATTTATTTTTTAATCTATTTTTTAAATATGCACGTTCTATTGCGCCACCCTGTATCTATCTCCTGATAAGCTGAAAGGATGGGTTTTCAATAATAGTTTTTCAAATCAGAAATTGACACTCTGGATTTAAGTACAGTTTATAGGGATGTAATATAACCATCAGTTAATAAAGCTTATGATACTGGGACAATTGAACCCACTCCTTCTGTTATTTGGACGAATTTCCTTAACCGCTGTAATATTGTTTCTATCACAATTCTAGCATCGTCTACTCACATTGAGAAAGATCGGTATCGAAGTACCTAACTGGTTAACTGTATGAACATCCTGTTTATTTTTATTTTTTTTTTTTTTTCATAAATATTATTTATTGCATCGACGTTCTTCAGTGACAAACTGTTAGTCACTGAAATCCTGCTGGACTCATCAAATTCTGTCAAAAATTCATATATAATATAAATACAATTTTTTGACCATTTTATTTTTGATATTCTCGATGCAGTTTTTATAATATTTGCGGAAATTTCCATATTTTGAATCTGAATCTATGAACTCATTAAAAAGATACTGCTCACTGATTGCGATGCTTATGCATGTAGCAGACAGTTATAATTTTATATTGGAACTCAGGCCGATATGAGTCTTAATCCGATATATAGCCCGACTTTTTATTTGTAAATGGGCATTGGGGGGAAAGGAATTCTGTCCTAATAAACTTTTTCAAAATTGAGTTAAACCATTTTGAAATTAAATGAAACCTTCGAGGAACTAAATGAAACCTTATTAAATATATCAAAAATAGTTTTTGGAAAAACAATTCGAGAAATAAAAAGATTTGCTATTTTATATTACCAAGTCAGTTTCGAAGGGCAAAGTGCTTTATAATCTGAAAGTTTTTCACATTTGATAGATACTGCTGATACTGATTTTTACTTTAAATATTTGTAGCAGTTTAGTCAGACTTCCACAGAATGAACCAAATTAATTTGATTTGCGATTTCGATTCATCTAACAGTTGATTTCCCATATATAACCAGGTGTTTAAAGATGCGAAATCAGAAAGAGCATGAAATTATATATATACTTTTTTATTTGCGTAAAGTTTGCAAATAAAGTAAAAGTTAGTCAAAAATTATGTCAAATACTGATATGTTGATGTATGAAAGTTGATGTGAAAGTTTTTGAACATTTTGCGATCAAAGTTCAATACTTTTCAGCATTGAGTACTCAGAACAGGAGGTGGCATGATTTACTCTGTGCTAATGTTCACTACCTTGACAATATATATGAGGGCGGTCCCAAAACTAGATAATCTGATGTATAGATGGTGCCAGTAGTTTAAAAAAAGGTAAAAAATATGTATGTTGGTGAAAAGCCGTAACCTTTTAAACATATGTTTTAAGTTTCAAGGTGTCACGTTGTTTAGTATTTTTATTTGAGTCATCGAAAGTAAACGAACTCATTGAATTTGTAAACTTAGAAAAAATTATTCACCGTTATGTAATTGAATATCTCCATTTGAAAGGTCTCAGTTCAACTAATATTAAAGCCGGGCTACATTCTACTCTAGGGAAGTCTGTTACTTCGTTTACGATTCTAAATTATTGGGTAGGCGAACACCGTAGTGGCCGACCAATTGAGGTGTCCACGCCGGACATGGTTAAGAAAATCTCCAAAATGGTATTGGATGATGGTCGGGTGAATATATGTGAGCTAGCTGAAATGGTAGGCATTTCAAAAAGTTCTACATTGACCGAAGATTTGAAGATAGGAAAGCTGTGCGCAAGATGATTGCCGCGTTTGCCGCGGCATCGTGAAGATGTTGCAGTAGAGTGTTTGGTGATGTTTCATCCTAATGAAGTCGAATTTTTGCGTTGATTTATAACCATGGACGAGACACGGGTCCACCACTTCACACCTGAGATAATGGAACGGACAAAGCAGTTGACTGCATTTGGAGAATCGTGTCCAAAGAAAGAGAACACGGTTCCATCTACAAGCAAGGTCATGGGGTTTGTTTTCTGGAATGCGCATCGGAATATTTCTTTTTTATTTTGATCTTCAGAAAGAAAAAACCATCAAAGACGAATACTATACTAATTTATTGCAGCGTTTGGGTGATGAAATTATAAAAAAGGCCACATTTAACGAAAAATAACCAGCTGTTTCATCAAGACAATGCCCCAGATCACACATCTACTATTGCGATGGACAAAATCAATTAATTAAATTTGGAATTGCTTCATCGCGCACCTTATTCGCCAGATTTAGCTCCCTCGGACTATTTTCTATTTTCAAACTTTAAAAAATGGCTTGTTGATAAAATATTTGGTGGAGTCCGCGTTTGATCGATATTTTAAGGAGTTTGATAGTTCCTACTATAAACAGGGTATAGCTGGAAAAAGTGAGTCGAGTTAAAAGATTATGTTCATAAATAAAAAACTTTTCCAACTGAGTTGTGTTTTCTTTGTTAGGTCAGTTAGTTTTGGGACCGTTAAAATGCAAATGATATAATTCCAAAGAAATGACCATCAAAACTAACTAATGTGAACAATTTAGTTTTCATGTGACATTTCGAGTCAAAATCGTTCAATTTGGCAGCAGTCTGATGTAGCTACTATCCTTCTTGAGTATTCGTAGCGTTTTCACTATTCAGTCCCAACGTCGAGAGCTTCATTGAAGCCACCTATTTGCCAAGTAAATATAGGAATTGACACACAATCACTGGAAACCTATATCAATATTGACAACGAAAGAATGAACAATAATTTGAAATGTTGTAATAAATTTGTTGCTAACTACTATATATCTATATTATTGAAACCGTCACAAGTTAAATTTTATTTGAATCCTCCTCCGCTTGATTGTTGCTGGTAGCCTCCTAAGGGGGATTATTTAGGTCGCGTTGTAACAAATTTAAGATTGAGTACTCGCACAATAAATATAAAAACAACTGTATTTTATTTTTTACTTTGGTAACTGTGTTTCTGATGTGTTGCCTGAATCATTAAACTGCTTTTTTATAGTTCCAAAAATCGATAAACTGCGAAGACTTAAATGAAACAAAGACAAATGTGAATAAATCCATTTTTGACAATATTTCGATTTTAGAATTTTTGTACCTATAGTTTTGAATACTAACATTGACAAGTCGCGCGTCGTTACTTATATCTAATTTGTGAATCATTTTTCCAGAAGGGATTTTATGATAAATCTTTTAAAATATTATGGAATTTCATTCAGTATTGTTCGACACATCATCATGATAGGATTTAGCTTCAGCGTGGCGTCTTCAAATGATTCAGTTATAAAAGGAAAATCATCGTCATACGAGGATTGTGTATCGTGCGCTCAGAGCAATTCTTAGTCCACATAATTGGTTTATCAATTTATTGGATAATGCACGAACACATCCCATACGTTGTGAAGAAAATATAACGGAGCTTGCTGAGGGTGCACGCCTTGGCAGTGATTTGCATATTTTGCATAAGGATCTTCGGTCAAAATCATAAAAAACCCAAATTCCATTGCATCTCTTGAATGAGACATGGGAGAGTTTCTCACATTCAGAGAGCTTTCACGCGTTCTATTTTCAGACTCATTCAACGAAACTTACAATTTAACGAAATTGAAATCCGTAACATCAATGACATTTGGTGTCAGCAAGATGGTGCTGCCAAATGGTTAATTTCTCTCTCCTATATTTCCTGTTTCCTTTTGAATTTATTAACTTCGCGATTTGAAGAAAACCATCACACAATTTATTTCTTTGAATTTATAAAATTTATGTAAAAACCAATAGAGAAATTTCAGCCAGTAAACTAACGTATCTTCTTTTTCCTCACTGAAAAAGTGTTGAATGTATCAGGAAGGACAACAAAAGATCTGACTTAATGCACAATAAATGAAACAAATTTGTAAGATACTAAACTTGGTGGTCCCTTAGTGGCGTTGAATCCAGTCCTTTTTCATCTGCAGAATTAATTTCACTAAAAAGCAGAAGCGTGTCAATTTATACTGGCAGTGTAGCCTATACTATCTCAAAGCCAAGTTTATAAATTGCATGATGTGCGCCAAATTTAATTCAATTCAGTATAACTGCTTGAGAGATATCAACCTAAAACTGTATGGGTTATGGGAACCAAGCTTTGAAAATCAATGTAATGGATACTGTAGTATGCTAGCCAAAAATTCCAGGCGAACAATTTTATTTCGAAAATCTGCCAATTTCTATGTCAAGTACCAAATGCGGCATTATCATGTTAATTTTTGTTTTGAGATCATATTTGTACTAAATTTGATCGAATATAGTACATTTAAATATTATATAAGTTGTGAATCAACGAAGCTGCGGGCTTTTTGTGATATCACTTAATCGATCTAACATGTCCTGAAACACATTTGGTCAAATGATATTTGGCACTTAGCTGGGTGTTATATTTTTCCTTCATATAATGATATATATTTTTATTCCTTCGGATGAACGTATAATAACGTACCGACAATTATCAAAATATTAAGCGAAGGTCCCGTTACCGGATAAATGTAACTATGTTAGCTTAAACGCAGAAATTCCCCAATATGGATTGTGAAGATATACGAGCTGTATTCAAAACAAAGGTCAATTTTAAAATTTCGTGGCCTATATTCGACTTCCGATTATTATTATTATTTTTTTTATGTTGCTACACTTGTCTTGAAGATATGTTGACGGTTTTATCCATATAGCATGTTTACTTTGTTTGTGAGAGGGATAAATAAGACAGGTGTTTTCCGTGTTCGTCGATTTTTTGTTATCGAAAAAAATGGATCAAAGAAGTTGCATCAAATTTTGTGTAAAAAATGGAATTAAGTGCTCAAAAACACTTGAAATGTTGACAGTGGCATACGGTGAGAGTATTCTAAGTCAAAAAAATGTTTACAAGTGGTACAAGCTTTTTACAGAAGAGCGAGAAGATGTGAATGACGACGCTCGCTCTGGACGCTCCAGCACATCAACAACGGATGAAAATATTAAGAAAGTGAAGTAAATTGCTTTGGAGAATTGTTAAATCACAATAAGAGAAGCTGCTGAGAATGTCGGCTTATCGGTTGTCCCATGCTACGCAATCTTTCCGGAAATTTTGGGCATGAAGCGTGTGACAGCGAAGTTCGTTCCAAAATTGCTGAGTTTTGACCAAAAACAACGTCGCATGAGCATCGATCAGAAGTTGTTCTATGACGTCAACGATGATCACGATTTGCTTAATAGGGTCACAACTAGTGACGAATCATGGGTATATGGTTATGACATCGAAACCAAAGCCCAATCGTCCCAATGGAGGAGTCCAGGAGGGCCAAGACCAAAAAAAGCACGCCAAATTTGATCAAATGTCAAGGTTTTGCTCACTGTTTTCTTCGACTACCATGGCGTAGTGCATCAGGAGTTCTTACCACAAGGTCGTGCAGTAAATAAGGAATATTACCTTGAAGTTATGCTCCGTTTGCGTTTAGTAATACGAAAAACGCCCGGAATTGTGGGAAAATAATCATGGCTTTTGCATCATGATAATGCACCTGCTCACTCATCTTTGCTTGTGAGAGATTATTTAGCCAAAAACACCACCGTCATTATGCCTCAGCCACTGTATTCACCAGATTTGGCCTCCTGCGGCTTTTTGCTGTTCCCAAGATTGAAGAGACCCATGAAATGACGGCGTTTTGCGACGATTGAGGAGATAAAAGCCGAATCGCTGAGGGAGCTCAAGGACATACTAAAAAGGGCATATCAAAACTGCTTCGAGGATTGGAAAAAACGCTGGCACAGGTGCATTATATCTGAGAGGGACTACTTTGATACGAAGATACACGTACAGATAGTTAAAACTTACTACAAAAGTGGTGATTCAAACGCGATTGAACTTTATTATTATTGAACTTTATTATTGCACGAGAAGTTTCCTGAAAGTGTAATTTGACATTTTGGCGATGTAAATTGACCACCAAGATCATGCAATTGGATGCCGTTACACTTTTTTTGGGGGGCTATGTCAAAGACGGTGTTTAGGCGGATAATTCCCAAACGTTGGAGCATTTGAAAACCAACATTCGTTAAATTATCGCCGATATGACGCCCAAAATGTGAGGGAAAAATGGTCGAAAACTACCTCAAAAGATCCACATACAAAATTGCAAAGTACAAGCATTATAATTACATAAAAGTTCCGTTGAAATCACAGCTTTATGTATGTTTTATTTCACTTTACTTTTGAAACCGAAAAATGGAAAATTGGTACATATCAATCAACAATTTGAAGTGGATCTCAAACGGTACGATAGATGGAGATAGATGCGATAGATGGAGAATTTTAGAATTTGACAAATTTATACGATACTGTGAACCAAACTTCGAATTTTAAAGTCCAACAGAAATTTTCATTTGCTCGCTGACCATCTATCCCTATCTGTTTCGCGTAAAATGTTTAAATTATAATTCTTTGACAATTGAAGGTAAAGCGTCAAAAACAAATAATGACAAACTTTTCAACAATACTACATCGATTCCCTAAAAGATTGAAACTCGTTAGTTTATTCAGGGTAATAATCAATATTCTTTTGGACTTCCTTTTAGCATTTAAATGAGTAATGCAAAATGTCGGCAATGGAATATAGCAAGTAACAAATGTCGTCTTTAGCAGCATAAAGGCTGAGCCTAATTATAATATATATATATACGTATATATATATATATATATATATATATGTATATATATGCTCATTATTAATTTGCGGATAATTTGGTAGTTAATTAAAAATGTGAGGTTACGTCCCTTCATATATAAATTTTGAACTATAGTAATTCTCTGTATGAGGCAAAGAATAAATCCGATCGTTTCTGTTATATTCCTTTCTATTGACTACGATTCAGAAAGTACTGCATTTTTGAATGTAGGTTTCCGAAGAAAGACGTGTATTTCGAGAGCTCTATACAAGACTGGAAATGTGCTTAAAAATCTGAAAATATATGGAAACAATGATTATGGAACATTTCATCTCTGTTCTACAATTGGCGTTGGCAGTTGGCGTGTTCCTAAAAGTTACCGCAATTATGTTAAAAAAAGGAAGAAAATTTTAAGTAAAATGTTAATAAAACAACAGATGCATAATTTGCGGTAACTTCATTTATTCACACAATAGAATCAATAACAAGTTTCAACTGTAATTCTAAGTAACGACTACACTGATATAATCATGTATTGTATTGAATATCTCAACTGAGTGGGTATTGCGAATAGAAGTATTGACAGGGTGACCGTGAGAATCTTCAATCGTTGGTCAGACAATTAATTGTGGGTTTCATTTAAAGTGTCAGTTTGGTGTCGGTAGAATTGGTCTCGTTTTGTGCTTTTTATATAAAATAAAACAAAAGAAATAATACATTTTCATTTTCATTAAGAGAAGCAACACAGACATTGCGCAATGCTTATATTCTTATTGGCAAGTGATAGTTTTGCCTTTTTGTCCTACTTACACACACAAGTTGGCAGTTCCTTTGGTGTCCATGAGCCATCCGATTGACAGGTACGCTCATGCTTTCCCACCAATTCATAGCCCGATCCGCAGTTGTACGTTATTTTGCAACCAAAGCTATAGCATTCTCCAGAATGCCAGCCATTTGCCGGATCCGGAGGTTGACCACAAGAACGAGCTAGGTGAGAAATGAAATAAAGAAGCAAAAGAAATACCAATAGATGGGAAGGTGGGAAAGATGCCTATTCGAATTGAACTTACGTTCGCATTGTATATCGGGACCATACCAGCTAGCTTGACCGTCAATTGCTAAACATTTGGCGCGTGGAAAACCGTTAGTAACATAACCATTGTGACAGTGATATTGCACTGTAGAGTCCAAGTCAAAAGTATCTTGATCCGGAAGGGCTGAATTGCGTGCGTGCTCTATTTTTGGCGGCTTCAAACAGTAAACTGCAATAAGAATCAATGTTGTTTTAATCAACTTTTCATTGAAGGCGTAATCGTATACTCACTATTCTGCTTACAAGCAGGTTCCGCACCGGCCCAATTTCCGTCTGCCTGGCATAAACGACTTTGTAGACCCACCACGTGATAGCCATGAGGGCATGAATATGACGCCCGTTGGCCAAAGTGTCTGCCGGCCAAAGTAACCTGTCCCAGCGATGGCTGTGCAAGCTCGGGGCATTCCCTGTCTACATTGTTAACGATATAATGTGCATTTGGCTATGAGAACTGGCCCATGCTTACCTGGCTTTATGCAGGACATTCCGCACACACCGTCGCACAAGCACTTCTTCTTCTTGCTCTTGCAGTCTTCATCCGACGAGCATTTCCTCAAACATTTTTGACCAAGCAATGTTGCCTGTTCTTCATCTCGGGGGCACTCAGACGATGGTGAGTTACGGGGATTTTTGTAGATTCGCCCATCATCATCCGCTTCCGAAGATTCGTCTTCGTCATCCCAGTCATCTTCCTCATCGTCCTGGGGAATGTCCGTCTGTGTGAGGGGCACCGTAAGAACTGAAAACAAAAATGAATCATGAAAATCTCACACATAGATGTTGAACCACAGCAAAAATCACAGTCGCTTGTTAACATTGACCCATATTTATGCTCGCACACGAAGTGATTGGGTAACATCACAATAGATTCATACTCAACCCCTATACGTCCTTGTGGCTGCTTTGCTTCAATTCCGGTATTGTTTTTAAATGTGTTACATGAGACTTGCGCAAATGATTCTTATATAACAAATCATCTATACAAACTTTTTCATTAACAATGTAAAAAAAATATTCCACACAAAAGTAATTTGCTAACATCTAATTGAAATTTGCTGTTATTTCATAGAAACTACTACTGAATATGTCACTCGTAATAACTTCTGACCTTTGCAGCTGAATACGGTTAAAATTAAGATATGCAGCACTATGCGATTCATATCTTCTGGGGATTCACGTATATATATTACTATGGACGACGGCAGCTGCTGTTATTAATTTTGGTTTACAAAAAGTAACACAATTTACACTTGTTACATTAGAAAGCTTTACATTAAAATTATTTAACTATTTCGCACATAAATGTCCTTCTATCATGCCCGCTACCAGGAACTTGGCTCGGTCTGCACACAACGAATGAACTCACAGAAATGCAGCAGATACATATGTATGTGTTTGTACAGCTATCTGTATTTGTACTCGTATATGTACACAAGTAAATAAATAAAATTGTATATGTGTCTGTGTGCGAATGTCAATGTTGCCACAGAAAATTTTCCCTATAAAATTTTGGCGGAAATCCTGCCAAGTCATTTGAAAGCTAAAAAATTTGTATAAACAACAGTTAAACAATGGATCAGACAATTATTTAGAAATTACATATGCTGCGCAAGTATTGATTTTTGTAACTGTCCGACTTACAAAGAACACATATTTAGGAAAAGCATTGCTTAAATTAAATAAGAAAACACCGGAAAATTATGTTCGAGAGTTGTAGGGCCTTACGGAAAGAAATGTAAAACAAAAATAAATTAGCCAATTTTCTTAACAGTAATCTTATTCGATTCACTTCTGATTGAGTTTATTTGATTTGACAAATCTTCATTGGAAAAAATGTTCGCTTGAGCTTTATATTATCACGTTTGAAACCAAAGTTAAAAATGATTTTCCATATTAGATTTAATTTTACACGGTTTCCAATTTGAGCTTATGGTGTTAACTATTTATCCAAGAATGCTCGAAGGATGCGCCTTAATTTTCGTTTTTGAAAATGCGTTGAGCTTTGACGGGATTTCGTGTTCTTTTTGAAAATTTCTTTTTATTGTGCAAAAAATTGATTCGTTCCCTTCACATTCTTCCAAAGATTGAAAAAAGAAACATGTACCATTAAGGGCATATACATACATATTTTAACTTCAATAGTTTGGCCATAATTTTAAGATTATATGTATGTGAATTTACCATTACCCATATGCGTAGCAACGGGCGGCAAGGGGGCTCAGCCCTCCCAGAGAGAGTTTACTGCCACGTCAATGCCAGTATCATTCCTGAGTTGGAACTAAAATTAACTTTTTCGGCACATCAAAATGTCCTTTTGTATCGTTATCATTGTTAATGAATTTAAACTTTTGTCTACGAAGTAATTACTAAACTTCATTGAATGAGAATTTGTATACTAAATTTAACTGAACTTTGAAATGTAATATACAAAATTGACTGTTGTCGGAAGTACCGAAATTATCAAAGATACATATTTCAACTGGTAAGCGCAACTCGTTCCCGCAATAAACCTTACTTGAATTGGCACTAATTCTCATCTTCTATTTATCACCACTTGTAGTTTCTTTACTGTGTATTTGATTGCATATAATTTCACAGTCATGTGATCCAAATTACAAGCTCCAACTTCGAGTTCTCTGATAAAAGCCAACTATGAAATTAATCCTCCTGACGATCGTCGCCATTGGACAAATCGCAATACAGTCCTAAAGAAGGAGCACAAAAAAGACAGGAATATGATAAAAGGGCAACGTAAATTAGCGTACAATGAAAATGTCACAGTGAAAACTCTCAGCCTAGATGCTTCTGAAAAATAAATTTAAGGGAAAAAATTTTTGACAAGCGTAAATATAAATGAAAAAACCCGTTTTTTTTTTGGCCGTCGATAATTTTGGTAGTTGCTAAAAAGTGTAATTTGCGAATCATCGTTTTCCACAGAAATATTTAAAAAAGGGAAAGGAATACATTACCCGTAGAATTTTTGTTAACCTTCCGAAAACCATCATTTATGCGTATACGATACATATGTACATAAATTTGAAGTCTTAAGAAAAACAATTAAAATTCAAAATAAAGTAATACGAGGTGTGTTAAAAAAAATAAGAGCAATTTTCAAATTTCGAAGGCTACGAACATTCGACTTTCGATTATTATTTTTTTTTTATGTTGGTACACTCGTCTCGAAGATATGTTGACGGTTTTATCCATGTAGCATGTTTAGTCGCCATGCAATGCTCTGGGACAATATTCCAGAATAGAGCAAAATTAAAAAGAAAATTTGGAATATATCTCCTTAGATCACATGGAAGAATCATCTTGTCCCGAAATTATTTCTGATATTCCTTCCACACCACGCTGTAGTAAGGCCCGTACGCAAGAGTACTAAAGTTAAAATGGTCTTCCAAACCTGATTTCTCTGTAAGCAATGTACTCTATGTAACACTCAATTGGCCAATATATTAATATTCAACAGCAGATCTAGAAATTCATGGTTGCAAAACCTTTATGACTACCAAATCAGACCACAACATGATCGTCCAATAAAGATATGTGAAATGCAGTATCGTGAAACAGAGTAAGGCGCCCTTATTGATTCAAAACATACATACGTTAAATACATACAAAAAACATACAAAACATACGTTAAATAAATTTTTGAATTCCCGAAAAGTTATGCGTGTCTCCGGTCGATTATCTGAATTTGAAAAAAGATTACTTATAATCCATATCTCAACTAGTAAACAGATTACTTATAATCCATATCTCAACTAGTAAGCACAACTTATTGCTCCAATAAACCTTACTTGAATTAGCACTAACTCTCATCTTTCATTTATCACCACTTGTAATTTATTTACTGCCAATTTGATTGCATATAATTTTACAGGCATGTGATCCCAATCATTTCCAATTTTAAGTTTTCTGATAGAAATCAAATAAGGACGATCATTGCCTTTGGGCAAACCGCACTGAAATTATAAAGTATATCCCGAAGGAATGGAGGTATATATAATTTAAAAGAAATATAGGGTGTCCGTCGGCAAAATTTATTACGGAAAAATATTCGATAAACCAACGTGTTTTAATCGTTAAAACATTTTATCAAAACCAATCATCGATTACTGTGACGATGAGAAAGTTACGTAAAATTTTTGGGAGAAACAACGTGCCAACAAGACGCACTATTTATCGTGTAGTGAATGATTTCGAAGAGGGTCTGTAACTGATAGAGCCAAGCATGGATCACAACGTATTGTAAGATCGACTGAAAACATTACTGCTGCTCAATAAACTGTTCAAAACAATCCATTAACCTCAATTCGACGCCGTGCTCAGGAGTTTGGTCTTCAAAGAACAACTTTGGCCACAATTTTGCACAAGGATTTGCATTTGTTTCCATTTAAGATTCAGTTGACACAAGAGCTTCTTCCACAAAACCATTTACGCCGCCGTACATATGCCAATAGGATGTTACAGCTCGCCCATGACAACCACGATTTTCATAAAAAATCATAATTAGTGACGAGGCACATTTTCTTTTGAATGGATATATGAATAAACATCAACATTCTTTATCAGTCACCTTTGCATCCATTAAAAGTGACAGTTTGATTGCTCCCGACTTCTTTTTGTAAGGATATGTGAAAAGCAAGGTTTATGCAAACGAACCAGAAACGCTTGAGCAACTCAAACAAAATATTCGTGATGAAATTAATGAAATACCGCATAAAATGTATGAGAATGTAATGAAGAATGTGCTCAAAAGGGCTCGCATTTGTGAGACTGACAGAGGCGGACATATATCTGATATTGTATTCCTTACTTAATTACCAACATTAAATAAAACATTTATCAATATAAGATCCATTCTCTTTCATTTAATTAAAAATTATAAACAAAGTAGTATACCTTCTCGACAGACACCCTGTATATACCACCTAGAGGGGTACTTTCTTTCTTTTTGGACCAATTGTATCTCACGACTTTCTATGTCGATTAAGCGATGTGGGTCTTTTTGGCTGGATGGAAGATACTGTTGCTAATGTTTATGAAACATCGCCAAATACAAATAGAGCAATATGTTTTTAGATTCATATCTTTCGAACAGTTGTACTCAAATGATCAAATTTGATTCATATCTCGCGATTGGTAAACTCAGTTCCGAGAATAAAAATGGACTACATCGTCATACGAATTGATTCCCTGTAATACGTAATTCGATCACTGCATTAACTTAAATTTATCGGTTACATTATATATTATGAAATTTAAAAAGTATTGTATTCGCACGCTGATTATTATAACGCTAAGGTTGAATAAAACAATAGACATTTCTTGGGATATTTGATTCTTCCGTAGAGTAATAGTGTTTATTAATTATTTTGATCCGACGAAGCTGACTACTGTTTGTTCTCGGGAGGATGGTTATTATCGAATGAAAAATCACAGACGATGTTGTCATGATCTGACAACTATCATACGGAATAATGAAGTTGCCAGATCACACTAGTTCTTGCACACTTAAAAGAAACTTATAATTATATTCATACATAATCTTGGAAATATTGGAGTGGTTTATATTGTCTTTTTGATGGTCAAATATGTTGTTGATTTGGTGTTGCTTCAACTTCACGTTGGTGTTTTGATGAAGGACTGGACTGTTGATTCTGAGTTGGTAATGATGGTGCAATTGTTTCTGGTACTGGTAGCTATGATATTGAAGGACTAGGAGCAGGCAGGTACATTTGTTGCTGGTGGTAGAATCGTCATTGGATGATATAGTATATGACCGTCGGATTCTTCACTTTGAACGAAACATTTGATTTTGGTTGGTGACAGGTTGCTGACTCCCCAGTTTTGACGTCAATGGAACGAAGTTGATCGATGTGGCGTTTAATTAAAAATCCGTCGTCAAGCATAATGATATAGTGGAGGCGGCCTAACTTCTTGGCGACAACACAATATTTCCAAGACGGTTTGTTTAATGAATAGCTTTCGGCTTGCACACGTCCTCCCTCATTTAACTGCCGAGCCAATCTCTCAGGAACTGTCGATTTCTGGAACTTGGTAGGTTTTAATGTATCCAATTTTGACCTTATTTGTCTTCTCAGATAGAGTTCTGAGGGTGTCTTACCATTCTGAAGGGTTGTGACTCCGTATTTAAATAAGATCTTTCCTATTTTCGTTGCCATAGGAGAAAAATCAGATGACATGGATGCTAGTCGTTGTTTCAATGTCTGCACGTTCCTCTCGGCTAACTCGTTCGTGACTGGATGACCTGGAGCAATACAGTTCGGGAATATTCCTGCATTTGTACAGAAGGCTGTGAACTCTTCGCTCTTGAAGATTGTGGCGTTGTCAGAGACCATAACATCAGGATATTCATTTCTGGCGAAGATGTTTTTGAGTATTTCCAAAGTCGAAGATGACGTTGGGGCAGACGAACACAAGCCTACTTCTGCCCACTTAAATTTCGTGTGCACTACAATCAAAAAATGATATCCCTGGTATGGACCACGTAATCTATATGTATTCGCTGCTAGTTTTTCTCTGGTTCCTCCCACGGATATAACATTGCTTTCGGGGGACTTTTTTACAGTTGCGCATGCCACACAGGAACGTACGAATTTTTCAATATCTTTATCAATTCCAACCCAATGCACATATATTCTGGCCAACTGTTTCATTTTTGTAATACCAATATGTATATGATGAAGTTCCTCCAAGACAAATTTTTGAAGAGATGTCGGAATGACAACTTTGGGCCATTTAAATAATATATCAGAATCAATTGTGTAATCCGATTCATCTGAACAGTTATTTCGTAGGTCTTTGAGGATCTTGGCAAGATTTTCATCCTTTTCAGTTTCTTCTCGAATAGAAGTAGAAGTAAGTGTTGATGAACTTATTTGATTTATAGTTGAATCACATAATAGACGAACTTCGGTGTCAATACAATTTGATTGATTCCTACCCCCATAAATAGAAGACGTTGAAAGGCAATCCGCGTTGACATTCTCTTCACTTTTCTTGGTTGCGACTTCATAGTTATGTCCTGTTAAAAAGATCGCATAACGTTGGAGTGACGAGGAAGTCATTTGAGGTAATTTAGAGTACTGATGAAAAATTCGAGCCAATGGTTGGTTACCGGCTACAAGCTTGAATACAAGCTTGATAATGCTGAATCGCGAACACTACTGCCAGGGCCTCTCGGTCTAATTGCGAGTAATTTTGCCCTGCTGCCGTCAAGGACTTTGACGCAAACGCGATCACTCTTTCTTCGCCATCGACTAAGTGTGACAAAACTCCCGCTATGCCTGTTGGACTAGCATCGCATGCAAAATGAAGTGGCAACTGTGGGTTGTATGGCAATTTATCTTTTTAATGAATCGAAGGAATTTTGACAATCTTTTGTCTCCTTGAATGCTGGATTCTTTTGAAGTAGGCGTCGTAACGGGGCCGTCATAGTAGAAGCTTTTGGTATGAATCTGACGTAATATGCTACCATGCCTAGAAAACGTCGAACTTCTTCCACTAACTTAGGGATTGGTCTATTGTCCAATTGAATTCTGATGGAGCTATTTTTATGCCGAAAGAGAGCCAATTCATGCGGAAAGTACCCTTATGCGTTGATATTGTTTGAATTTCACTTAATGTTTCGTCGACTGGTACAAGGTGGCAAAAATATTTGGAGTTCCGCAGGCTGTTGAAAATTTCGTTTATTTTTTTTATTGGATAGTGCGCATCCACAAGTTATTGGTTTACGCCGACTTTATAATCAATACATAAGCGTACACCTTCATCCGCTTTCGAAATCACAATCAAAGGCGATCACCAATCGCTGTTTGCTGTTTTAGTAATATTGCCTTTTTCCAAAACTTCCAGCCCAGCATTTATTCTATCTGTTAGGGCGTAGGGAATTTGACGCTCTTTTGTGTAGATTGGAGTAGCGTTCTTGCGTAATTTCAGACAAACCTTGTATTTTGGCACGCACCCCATCCTCTGCTAAAATACATTCTTAAATTCCGCCATCAATTGACTAATTTCATCTGAATTGGTTTTTGAACATTGAACATTTTTAACATTGGAATTTAATTCATCCTGGTCTTTTAAATTTATTTCAAGATGTCTTATCCAAGTACGACCTATAAGCGCTGTACAACCGTCGGGTACCACATAGATGTATTCGTCGATAGTCTTATTGTTAAACCGTATTTTGACCTTGACTTTACCTTCTGGAATAAATTCGTTTTGGGTATAAGAACGGAAGACTACATTCGTTGGGGATAATTGTTTGGATAGTTGTAAGGCTTTGAATTGGCTTAGTGGCAGAAAGGAATATCCGGACCCAGAATCCACTTCAAATCGCACAGGTTTTCCTTCAATTAGCACATTTGCATAATAGCTCTCTGAATTGGATTGCAAATAATCGTTTTGGTACACTTCGATAATTCTATATATTCCATATTGATCACTATCATTCTGGACCAGATTTATATATCTCCTCGTTTCATAATTACGCCCAGGACCGGCATCCGCCAAAAGTGTGGAAATGCAGACTTCAGCTACATGACCTGTTTTGTTGCATGATGTGCATTTTAACTTGTTTTTGTTTGTTTTGCATTCTTTAGCAAAGTAGTTATTTCTGCCACACCGCATACATAACCCCGATGTATCCAATTCATCGTAGTTGATATAAACTCTTTGTCGAAAAGTTTGGCGGTTCGGTGACCTTCTTTTGGAATGGCCTTTGTTTATGTCCACATTTGAAGCAGTTGTTGAAGTTTGTGACAATTCTCTAGCATCAATGCTTTTGTTACGATGTCCTCGAATGTGGCTGTGCTAGGCATATGCTGCTATCGCTGATTCCACGTATGAACTGGGCTCTGAGGAAAACATCAGCTATGGGGGCATTAGATTTACATGGACAGATAAATTCATAATCGTTTATGTCAGCGCGAAGCACGGCTACAAATTTCGCTATTGATTCACATTCATGCTGATTTTTCGAAAGAAATTTATGTCGAGCCACTACGGCGGCGCCAAATGTGATTCCAACAGTTGTAGCAATTCGTCATATTGCAACTCTATTGGCGTCTTCGGTGCCGCCAACGCCGAAATGCTGAAATTATCTGCGGCAATGGAATTTAAAAGCATTTTTGCGCAGTATTCATTACCGGTGTTGATATTATTCAATTCCACATAATTTTTGAAGCGTTGAGTGTAATTTCGGTAAGATTCCTTTGTAGAACCGAAAACATGAAATTTTTGCACCACGCTGCAGTTGCTTGTTATAGCTGCTGAAGCACTCACAATTATTTTCGCAAGCTGCGCCATCATTTGTTGTTACAATCTCATAAATTCGTTGAACGGTGGAGCATCCATTTTGTTGAAATTCGTAATTTCAAAAGATGCAAAAAAAAAGGAAAAAAAATATTTTTATGTATATATTTTTTTTATCTTCGTTAACTTCCATTAAAATTATAAAATATGGTCCATATATATAACAAATGGTTCCTCTACAATTTCTAAGCCCAAAACTTTAGTCAAACTTTTTCTTTAGTTCAAACTGTTTCTTTTATGGTTCATTAATACAGATAATTTCTATAAGAATCTTACTGTTTTCTACACACCTTTTGACATCGCGCACACTTTTGCAGCAGCGCATAAGGACTTTGGATGAAGGTTACTTCACTTGATCCCAATTTCGTTGAAAAACACAGACTGTTTAGGTTATGGTTCTAAATTTCAAAGTTTTGTGGTTTAGTTTTTGTGTTTCTAATTTAGGTTTATTTAAAATTTCTCACAACTTTCTTTTGATTTCGATTTACAATGTTTGATTGTTTTGCTATATTTGTGTTAGGTTCACTGTACTTATACATACCTATACATATTTATTTTTGTTCTGTTTATTTGCTACTTCTCCTTTCATTTTCTTTTGGTGACTGCTTTGATACAACTGATCTGTTGACAACTTTTTTCTTCTTTACATAGCTAAAGATGCAAAAGAAGATCAAAACAATAACAATAATGACCATATAACTCCGTTAACCATCAGGGATGGCAAAATTGAATTAGTGCACTCAGGCTTTGAGAGTATATGGGTCATTGCATTTAGAATAACTAATTCGTAAGTACTATTCTAAACTAAAGTGTACAATTTAATTCATTTGATATTCAATTAGTAAAACGGGTCAATAAAAGATACAAAACAAAAATATTGGAGATAGTTTTCTATCTGATAGTTTTCATCATTAAACACAGACTGTTTTTGAATCTTGGTGACCGAACCACGAAAAGTACTTGGATCGTTCTACGGTAGCAAAGCAATAAAATGATTTAGTTAGAATCGACTATAATCGATTGTTATTAACCCCTATACTTATAATGTTTTGCATTCAATCGTGAATTATTATGCCAAGCGTAACTTAGAAAAAATCAACTTCTCTAATTGCGTATATATTGCCAATTCCGCCAAAATAAGATTTAAGCTCCCATCTTACCAATTATAAAAAACCAAAGAATTTTAGGAAGCCCAACCAAAAACGGTAACACTGATGTAATACATTAGAGGTATGCACAGAAAATTATGATCAAATAGTTGATATTTTGGCTGCTAAATTCCTCCACGTCGTCAAGATATTATTTTACATAACCTTCTTCAAACTGTGTACGATGTCCTCCAGGTAGAAAAATAACTATGAAGTACATACTCATAAAAAAGAGTTTTACCAGCTGTTGATGCCAAAATATGTATATTTCCGATAACTTTTATATTCATTTTAGTTTGGCATCCGCCTGGCCACCCTAATGTTAATTCGCCAAACATCCACGGCTTGAGCGCGTAAATCACACACCAACTCAAGCTTTAATAGCTTGATTGGTGTGTGTTTCAGAATGTTCTAAAGATGGCTACAATCTGTCTTATATACTCTCTTAGTCGCTTTGTCATTCCCAAAATTGCAAGCTAAAACTTACTTGTTACTGTGAGTTCAAACTATCCAGTTCACATTGGTAAGCTTCCGCACAAATTGTTCAATTGCAAATAAAGAAATAGAAATTGTCCATCCAAATTATAATTCCTTGTGCTTTTATTCTTTATTTTTTCCTTCCTCGGTGAACAATTTGTGAGAAATATTACAAGCTTCCTTGGAATATTTCCGGCTCACACAATTGTAAACCAAAAGCCATCTTTCGTTCCAGGCAACCCAAAATTCCCTGGATCCCCACATTTTCATGGTCCTTGTCGAACCGGATTGTTTTTGGTAAATTGCTGTGAGATTTCTGGAAGTTGACAACCATCCATCCAAATATCAATTCATCTACTCATTCATTTATCCATCGCATTCATCCGTCTGGAAAATCAAAGGTGAGTTTGTGTTTTGCTTTTATCTTTCATCAGAAACGTAGCGCATTTATCTAAGCTACCGTCAGTAGCAAACATAAAAAAAAATTGTTCAGTGCGTTTTGCCGACGGCAGAATGACCAACAAACAAAGTGCGGTGAATTGCCTTTGAACTCTGGTAAAAAAAATATGTCGTTGTTCACGTCATAATTGGTGAACATTGTCGTCAAAACCATCTAAATATATTCCAAAAGAAAAAATTTATATTTTTTTTCTGATTTTTTCATATTTTTGTGCATAACTTGTGTGACAAATAATTACATTCGGTTGCAAGACACTGTTTTTGTTTTTTCTTTCTTTCGTTTCCCAATTTATAAATTGTTAAGAGATTGCTTTCGCCGTTCGCGTAGAGATATATACATACGTCCACATTCGTATTCAAATTCTCTTGTTTTCTCTGCCACTCCGCGACAAAACGATCTCACAACATTATTGTTCTAAAAACAAAACATTGTCATCCATATATTTTCAATTGCCATTGCACATCACCACACGCACGTTCTAACGATCTCATTTACATACATACATATGCACATTTGCTCTAACCATCAAGAGATCTTCGTTTTGTCCATCGACGGTGATTTTTGTAATTCCGCTTTGTTCGCTGTTGGCTGTCGACGTCGCGGTACAGCTTGTTGTTGAGCGTCTCTTTCAGTGACGCTGACCCATATATAAGAGTACCTATTATCTCTTGTGTTCTCTTTTGAGATTCTGGGTAGTGTACCCTACAGCCCGTTCGAGTCGCTATTCAATTTGTTTGTTACGACTGATTATTTTTTTTCGTTTGTCGGAAATATCGGCGAAGTGCTCTTTTGGGCATTCAGCGGTGCACTCTATATCTTGTAGCGTACCCTACATTCGGTGCAAGTCGTTTGTTAGCGTTTTTTGGTAAATTTATTCACTTTTTTAATTTCTTATTTTTTTTGTTCGCAAATTCAAACTGACGTAGGTTTTTGCTTCTATTAATCATTGAATTTACCAAGCTAATAAACCCTTCACCCTACTCTCCATTCTGGTCGGCATTCATACTGTTTGTGACAAATGCAAATATTGTCTTAAATTTCATCTTAAATTTATTTTTATTTTTAAACCTAGGCAATTTTGTTTTCTGAGAAAAAAAATTCTTTAATTCTGAATATTTAAAAAATTAATTTTGGACGTAATTTTTACATTCGGCTTTTTTCATATTTGGAAAAAATTTTTTTTTTTCCTGTATTTCTTAAATTTTGGAAAATTTTCATTCCAGTTTTTTCTTCTTTTCGTTGTTTGTTCACCGAAACCTTAATTTTTTCTTCGGAAATTATTCTAAGAGAATAGAACTCCGTATTTCTTTTTGCAAACTATTTTGGTTTTTGATTCTTTTCTATTTTTGTGCGTTATTTTGAAAATTATATTTCAAAAGTGCACCAACTACTTTTCCCGAACTAAATTTTGTCCACATTTAATTTTTTACCCCTCAATTAAAATTTCTGTTTGATTTTCGAAAACAAGTTATAATGTCACTTGATTCATTCATTCGTTTAGCCGATCGTCTCACAGAGTTCGATGCGGACATCAGTGACAACAAAGTTCCTCTATGCTCTGCTCCTTCGGTAGAAATCCATATTGAAGAACTTAAGTCAACTTGGTCAGAAATTAAGGCTGCATTCGGCAGACATCTTCATGATCGGGACAACGAAGAGGAAGACGACAATGAGAGTGTAGGCGACGACGGGGTAAGGCCTCAGAATTCGAGACGTTGCGTGCCAAGTACAAAAGTACGTATGTGACGTACTGCAAGTGCTTGACAAAATTGGGTCAGCTTTGTGAGGATTTCAAGAACCAATCAGTTCTTAGGGAAATTCCACCCCCTCCTATCAGCCTTTCTCAAAAATTTGATTCTCCCGATACATATGCCGGCTATTCTTTCCATCTTCTACCGTGCGAAACCGAGGTCTTCAATGGGGATTATATGTCTTGGCCCACATTCCGGGATATGTTCACTGCCGTGTATATAAAGAATTCCCGTCTTAGCCCGGTCGAGAAATTGTTCCACTTGACTCAGAAGACACAAAGTGAAGCACGCGACATAGTTCGAAGAAGTCCATTGACCAACCAAGGCTTTCAGTTGGCCTCATTCCTTCGAAATGAAGCTCGACTTCTTAGAGCTCCTGAATTCAAAAGAGAGTATGATAATGTAGTTCTAGAATACGCCCAGTTGAAGCATATGTTCGAAGTTTGGCCTTCAAGTTTGTGTAAAAATCCTCTGCATTATTATTTACCACATCATGTAGTTATCAAACCGGAGAGCACAACCACGAAAGTCCACATGGTATTCAATGCTTCTTCTGCATCCTCCAATGGGTATAGTCTCAACAACGTTTTGCATACTGGCCCGGTACTGCAAAGTGACTTAACTCTTTTAATCCTGAGATGGAGGTTTTTCCGATTCGTATTCAATGCCGACATTCAAAAAATGTGTAGGCAGATACTTGTACATCCAGGTCATACTTCGTTTCAAAGAATTTTATTCCGAAACGATATTAATGAAGACATTCGTGATTTCGAGCTGAAAACAGTGACCTTTGGGGTCAACTGTGCTCCGTATCTAGCTATTCGGACTCTCCTCCAACTAGCTGATGATGTGCAAGCCAACCATCCGATTGCGAGCAAAATTCTTCGCAATTATACGTATGTGGATGATGCCCTGGTTGATGCTCATTCTATTCCGATGGCTATTAAAGCAAAGAATGAGCTAAATTTTGCTCTCCAATCAGCCAATCAGTTTTCCTTGAGGAAGTGGACGGCAAATTCAAAGGATATCTTAGCGGATCTTCCATCCGACCATTTGTTGTGCGAAAATTTTCTCGAATTCGACGAGAACAGTACAGCAAAAACGCTAGGAATTCGTTGGAATGCTCGTTCTGATTCTTTTTATTTCGTCACAAGGCCCTTTCCAGTCTCTTGCACTAATAGTAAAAGAGAAGTTCTCTCCCAAATCTCAAAATTATTCGATCCTGCAGGTTGGCTTTCGCCATGTATAGTTGTTGCGAAAAATTTGATGCAGAGAATTTGGTCTGAGGGCACGGGTTGGGATGAGGTCCTAACACCTGGCAGTCCTTCCCAGTGGAAGCTGTCCCAATCCACCTATGCCAGTATCGATCAGATTCAGATTCCAAGATGGATCGACTATAGTCCAGGTTCTGATGTCCAATTCCAACGCTTCTGTGATGCTTCGGAGAAAGCATACGCAGCTGCTTCATATATACGAATAGCTAAAGGTACTTCCCTTTCAACTCACCTGGTCTATTCAAAGGCCAAGGTTGACCCTGTGAAACCATTGTCTATTCCGAGGTTAGAACTTTGTGGTGCTGTCATTTTAGCAGAAATGATAGACAGTTTGCTTCCAGTATTGGATGTCCCAAAGTATTCCATATTCTGCTGGACAGATTCTACCATTGTTCTCTCGTGGCTTTCTAAACCTCCTTGCTGTTGGATGACCTTCGTCGCCAACAGAGTTTCACAAATCGTTCAAATTACTGACCCTTCCAAATGTTTCCATGTGCCTTCGGAGACTAATCCTGCGGATCTTGCTAGTCGGGGACTTCTTCCTCAGGATATTGCCGATAAGGATTTATGGTGGTCTGGCCGTCATGGCTCCGAGACTCGACGAGTTGGCCGAATTCCAATCCCTCTCCTACTTCTGAGGCGGACTTGGAGCGTAAGTCAGTACAAACTCATTTTTCCTATTTCCGAAAATTTGAGGACATTCTTGAACGATTTTCTTCATTTCACAGGGCGCTGCGAATGGTTGCATACGTGTATCGATTCTTCTATCGTACACATCCGAAATTCCGTTCGAACTTCTCCAAAGAATCCACTTTGATCACGAGTTCTGAACTGTCTATGTCTCTGGCCATAGTATTAATTAGAATGTGCCAAAAGGCCTATTATCCGGAGGAATATAAGGTACTATTTTCCAAGAATTCTTTGGCTTCATCTAGTTCGCTTTTGAATCTAAATCCATTCCTAGATTCTGGCGGCATAATTCACGCTTTTTTTCTAAAGAGATTGGCCCCTATCATTGAAGCTTTGGGAATTATGCCTGAACACCAGTTTGGATTTAGACAGGGACATTCAACACCTGAACAATGTCATAGAGTTGTGAAAACGATACAGGATTGTCTGGAGAAAAAACAGTACTGTTCATCGGTATTTTTGAACATAAAACAAGCCTTTGACAGAGTGTGGTATAATGGTCTCCTTTTTAAGATTAAGCATATGCTGCCAACTCCGCATTACCTTATGATAAAATCTTATTTGAGCGATAGAAAGTTTTATGTAAATGTAAATAATAACCGGTTTTGTACACCATATTTACGTCAGATATGCCAACTAATGATGACGTAACAATATCAACGTATGCAGATGACACGGCTATTTTGGCAACTAGCGAATCACCAACAGAGGCATCCTTTTTGGTTCAAAAACAACTAAATACTTTACAAAAAAAACTGGAACATTAAGGTTAACGCTGAAAAATCTACACAGGTAACAATTTAACAATTTTGTTTTATTGTATTGTTTTTAAAAAAGGCTTCGTGTTCCCGTGAACACGACTTACTTTATTCAGTGGAAATCTTAGACTAAATTACAAACAACATCTTAGCATTCCTTAACAACTAAAAAGTGCTGACGTAGTCCACGCGCGATGCACCGACTGTGGGAACGACAATAAACAAGAAATCACGCCACGATGAAATATGATTCCTTCTGCTGACACTATGTCTGCGATGTATGTGGAATTTTCAATAAGTTATTCGTTGACGCCTTCCCCTTTAAGTTCCTTACGTCCTCGTATGGAACATCAAAAGAACGGCAGATTATGGATATTCTTGTGACCAGTTCTGGGTAAGGTTTTGGGACCAGCCGCTGGATCTGGATTAGGATCTCGTGGTTTTACTTCGGAACCGATTTCAATCAGAGTCGCTGGGTTTGATGAATCATTAGTATTTCCGTTACCAGTTTTTGGGTTAGAGTCCTGTGGTTTAACTTCGACGCGAATTTTGGTAATAGGAGTTGCTTTATTCTTGCAGTTCTTCCAATATTTTATTAGGATTAGTGTCCCAATTGCAACTATTGTCAGCGTCATGCCCACATTTAGCGTCAGGCTCACTTTATTTATCGATGTAAGTCTGTGGATGGCCAGCGAATTTTCCATGCTTGCTTCGTTGATCAGTTGCAATGAAAGTGTTCTTTCTTCTGCGTTTGGGTTCATGGGTTGTATTAGAGCGGGTAGAGGTTTTGATGTTGCGATTTGGTTAGAACTGTACGTTTTGTTTTGGATCTTAATGGTGGTGTTGTGATGGAAAATAAGGAAGGAACCATTTAATTTGATATCTGAGTTGTTTACTTCGACGCACCCTGCGTACTGATTCAGGAACAGCACACCACCTTCGATTTCTTCTACTGTCGGGATATGTTCGTTGTTTGTTGTGGTACACTTTGAACCTTCGCTTGCCAGGAGTTTCGGGATGCACTCCGTTTCCGTGATATCGTCATAGGCTGCGGGACTACATATTGTTAGACAATGGTATAATTTACAAGGTTTTTTTAATCCAAATATTTTTCTCTTCCATTCCAAAATATAGTCATAAGCCAGTCTAGTTACAATATTTTTTTGTTTGATAGCTTTCAGAAGTAGTTTGTTACAATTATTTGTTTCAGTGGTTGGAACGCTTATAATATAGATTATATTATAACCCTCGGTTGCAACTTTAACTTCAGCGAAATGCAATAGCTCATCTACACTAATAAACGGAATATTGTCCAAATTACATATGTTATTCAGAACATCAATCTCAAGTGATGAAAGGATAAAGGAGTTCACGATGTTTACCTTTGCCAAGTGAATTGCAAACTCAATGTTAGCAATATCTTCCTTCAGCAGGTCAAGCTTGTACTTCCATTCCAATATTCCCTCATTACTGAAATTATTTCCCTTAACAATATTGATTATTTCGTTGGTGACATTTGTAAGCTTATCAATTTTTTCCAAAGACAGACGATTTATAATTATTTGATTTTCATTATTTTCCAAAATATTATTGATTTTTCTCTGAATTATTTCCAGGTCATGGTGGTCTGGACTTCCGACCACCCATTTCCATGCACTGCCCAGGAAATCCAGCGAGCGTTTTGATTTAGAATTCGGTGTAAGGCGGGATAAATAAGATCTAATTTGTAAAGCTGTGTAATTTAGGTAGGTTGCTAGGACGTGATTCCGAGGTATCTGGTGGACAATATTATTCTCCAAATTTCCAATAAGTACGTCATAGCTTTTAAGGTCAATGATGTGAATTATCTTGAGTGAGCCGTTTTGAACTTTCGCCAGAGTGTGTCGCTATTAATTTTGAATTCGAGTAGTCCAGTATTTGGACCTCTGCGGCACAGAGTGTCAATATGAGTATCAATCTGGAAAGGAAGCGGTCCAAATTAATTTCTTATATGTTTTTTGTGGAAAATGCGCCCACTTTCTGTAACTATAGTGGAATTACGGTTTTCCTTAACAATTACCTCTTTATATTTCTCGGAAAGTTTCGTTCCTAATCTTCTATTAACTCTAACAAAAATAACCTGACCGGGGATGTATTGTTTTATATCTCGTTTTTTCCTATTATGATAATCCATAGTCCTTTTCTGCTTTTCCATTATCAGCTCCATATTCGATTGTCGAGTATGTTCATAGCTACCCGGGGAAAAATCGACCGTACGCCCGAAAAACAAATCAACGGGTTTCGGTTCTACAGTAGATTGGACAGAATGGTTGTATTCATTCACTAAAAGTTCTTCAAAGTTTCTACATGTTCCCTCCCCCTTCAAACACCTTAGTAGTTCCGCAAGGGTCGAATGAAACCTCTCTATCTGTCCATTGGCTTCACTTTTGTAGGGAGGTGTGGTAAACACTTCTATGTTCAGTTGAGCCTTCATCATAAAAAATATCGATGCGGAGTTTAATGATTTCTCATTGTCAATAACGATAGTCTTTGGCACTCCAAAAAAGAATATTATGTCTCTTAAGGGTTTCCTTACATCCTCTATAGACTTTCCCGTTAAAATTTTGGCGACGGCATATTTAGAAAACTTATCAATAGCGGTCAACACCAATTTTCCATCCGTAGAGAATATGTCTATATGGACGACCTGTCCCGGATACGCGGGTATCGGAGTTTCGCTAGTTTTTGGTTCATTACGGTGCCTGTCATATTTGTTCTTCTTACAGATAGAACACTGTTTGACAATCCTTTTAATTTTCGAGAACATACTTGGGAAGTAGTATTTTTCCAGGATTTGCACCTTGTTTTCCTCAGCGTTCCTGTGTGCTCTGTTATGGGTATCGAGAATCAAATTTTCCTGATCGTTTTGGGTGATAACATCCTGTACAACCTTCTGTGCAAATCTGATTCTGTAATTTCGAAAATGTACCGGATACATTTCCTGTGACCTTCCCATTACAAACTCGGGTGTTTTAATACCGTTGTTTACGGAAGGGTTCAAATATCTTTTCAATAAACTCAGTAGGTTTTGATGATTGAATTCTCTTTCCACTGTAATATGCCTGTGATATCCAGGGAAAATGATCTGTAGCTGGTAGGAACTTTCTTCTCCTAAATTAAGGAATATTTGATTTTTGAAAGCATTTATAGGGCCTTCGACACTAGGTATTAAATTTTCCACTGAGCTTTCGTGGCTGTGTACTGTGCCCGTTAGGGAATTTACGTTAGTTAATCTGGACAGAGCATCAGCCACCACGTTAGATTTTCCCGGTTTGTATTTAAATTCATAATCGTATTCTTCTAGGGTTGCTCTCCATCTCTTCATTTTAACATTATTGTTCTTGTTGCTCAATGCGAATGTCAGGGGTTGGCGATCGGTGTAAATGATCACCTTTGCTGTTCCGTATAAATAGTTCCTAAAAACGTCAAGTGCCCAAATGATAGTAAGCAACTCTCTTTCATTAGTTGCGTAATTTTCCTCCGTCTGCGACAACACTCGGGAAATAAATGCTATTATCCTGGCTAAGAACAGCTCCTAAAGCGAATTTGGATGCGTCTGTTGTTAACTGGAATTGTTTTTCATGATTTGGATGGAAAAGCATGACCTCTCTTGATATTAACGCGTTTTTAGCGAGTCCATCGCTCCCGCTGAGTTTTATTTTGATCTTGCTCGATTTTGATCTCGGTATAGAATCGTTTGGACCTCGTAGCAAAGCTGTTAGCGGTTTAGCAATTTCCGCGAAACCTTTTATAAATCTCCGTTAGTAGTTACAAATGCCAAAGAAGGATCTTAATTGTCTTAACGTCGAAGGATACGGGATTTTTACTATAGCGTCTACTCTTCCCTATACTGTTTTCAAACCTTCATCCGATACTACAAAGCCTAAAAATTCGACATCCGTTTTTAAGAATTCGCACTTGTCTATTTGGACCTTCATATTAGCGGCTTCCAAGGTGTCGAATATTTCTTTCATGTGTTGAAAATGTGATTTTTCATCCTTGCTGAATATTATCATATCATCGATATAAACATAGCAAGTTTTCCCAATATAGTCTCTCAGGATGTCATCTAAGGCTCTCTGGCGCATTTTTCAGCCCAAAGGGAAGTCTAGTAAACTCGTATTTTCCATTATTAATGGAAAACGCTGTTTTCTCTATGTCATCCTCTCTAAGCGGTATCTGATGGAATCCGCTTTTAAGGTCAATGACTGTAAAAAATTTATTTCCTCCGAGCTGAGCCAAGACTTCACTGATTTCAGGAATCGGGTATTTGTCGGCCACAGTAATTTCGTTAAGTTTCCTGAAGTCCACAACGACTCTAAACCTTTTTTTCCCTGATGCGTCTACCTTCTTCGGAACTATCCAAATTGGTGAATTATACGGAGACCTTGATGGTCTCATTATTCCGTCCTTCAATAATTTCCCCAATTCGTCCTCTACTACGCCTTTTAGAGCCATAGGATATGGATAGTTTTTAGTATAGACGGGCTCGTCCGAGGTTGTCCGAATTTGAGTAACGATTTTCGTGGTGAAGGTTAGTTTTTCGTCTGCAACTCTCTTTCAATGTCTGCGACTGAGCTTCAGTTAGATGTTTCATTCTATTTTCGATAATATTGACGTCTTGTGAGATGTATTGATAAATGGGAATCTTCATCCCAGTCTTAACCGTAAAATAATTATCTGCCATAAATATGACAGCAGACAGTTCCTTCAATGAGTCATTACCTAGAATGGCATCGAAGGTCCTTAGTCCGGGTAAGAGAAAGAATTTAATTGGTCCGATGGATGATCCAAACAACTCCAGCAGGGCATGTTGTGAAATTTCCACATTCCCAGATATAGATTTTGCATAAAAAACGTCCGTGTTCTTCAAAGGTGTCCTAATTAAGCTGTTCTTTATATAATTTTTGTTACTGCCCGTATCTAAAAGAACTCTGAGTGTCTCGCCGTTCCTCGCCGTTATTTTAAAGTATGGCAACGAGGAACTGTTTAGCCAAAAAAATTGAAGTCAGCATTAAGATCTTCGACACAGTATTCATTTAGAATAGTATCGCTTGGTACTTCCTTCCCAAAATTATGATTTGACTCGTCTATGTATTCTTCCTTGGCAATACCCACGTAGTCATCCACGTCCTGGAACCCTCCAACAGGTCCCCCGGGGGAATCTGCTTCATCATAATATTCCGGGGTTTCCTGCTGTCCTGATACCTGTGTGCTTTCCGTCCTCATGTGAAAGTTTCTTTGTAACTTATTATTTGGCCCTTGGAAGGAACCATTGAAATTTCTCTTAAATCCCTGATTTTGTTGGAAATTAGGCCTGTTCGCATAGTTTACCTGCCGAGTCTGAACTGATCTGTCGACATCCATAGGCTCCGGCCTCGGATTGAAATTTGAGGTTCGTCGATAGTTCGGTTGTGGGTTGCGGTTAAAATTTCTGTAGCACGGATTCGGATTTCGTTGACCATTCGGCGGCTGCCAATTTTGGAAATTCCTTGGTGGTAAGGCGGGTCTTGTTGTCCCTCCCACATAGGCTAGCTCCGGGAAAAAGTTATTCCTTATGGGAGCCTGAGGTCTTTGCCCCTCACGGCCATGTGTTCTTGGGGTCTGCCCATTAGCATAGTTCATCCTGTAGGACATATTGTCCAATTTGAGACAGATGTGTAACGCCTGTGGCAGAGATGACGGGTCTTTTACGCTTAATAAAAATATATCCAACGCCCTATCTCTATAGGCCTTGGTCATAGCCTTTATGCTGTTCTCGTCTAACTCGAGACAGGTTACCTTATCCAGTATAAGGGACAAATGTTGGTATACTGCCTGATAGAAATCGGTTATCGATCTATTACCTTGACATAGGGTAGTCATCTGGTACCCTAATGTACCAATGTCCCTTTTGTCGGAATAGTGCATCATAAGACACCTTTTTATTTTGTCCCAGTTCAGTGGTGTCCTGTATGAATCTAACGCAGTATCCGCCTCCCCCACTATTTTCGTCCTAATGGTATGGACTATCGCATAGTAACGGCTAGATCCCTTTATTCCCTTGAATAGTTCCAGAACTCTTTCTACGGACTTCCTCCAGGACCCGAATTCTCCAGGTTTCCCAGAAAATTCCCTCAACGATTTTACGATATCGGGAATTTTCTTCAATTCCTCTATCTTAACCGTACCGATGGGTTGATCCTCGTATTCCTCGCTAACGTCGCGACCAAGAGTTTCTAAAACTATAGATCTTATTTCGCACCTCTGAGCACGCGTCAGCCCGCTTGAACTAATGGTAGGGTTCTGCATTTGGCTCATGGTTAGGGATCTACCCAACCTTTCGGTTATTTCCTCGATCGTATCTGGCATTACTAAATTCTCCGTAAGGGACAGGGGGCTGGGAAAAAATTTCTAACTGGATACGAAAAGTCCTCGGCAGTGACAATTTTCAGTTCGAGAAAAATTTTTCTTTTTAAATTTGTTTTCGCTTGCAAAAGCCACATACCTGGCAAACATGTCGCAAGACCTCCGCTTTCACAATTTTCAGCGTATTAATACTTCTTATTACTATATTTTTTTATACAACACAAAATTTTTTTTTATTTCTTCTGCATAAACAATTTTTTCAATATATTAGTTTATCTAATTTTCAACATAGTAATTACAATTATTATTGGTCACTTTAGTAAATAATTTCCTTTTCCTGGCAAACAATTTTTTCAATATATTATTGTATCTAATTTTCAACACAGTAGTTACAATTATTATTGGTCATTTTAGTAAATAATTTTTTCCTGGTAAACAATTTTTTCAATGTATTATTTTATCTAATTTTCAGCACAATAATCATAATTATTAACAGTCACTTTAGTAAATAATTTATTTTCTACAGTATTTTACTTTTCTTTTCTTCACAGTTCATAGTTGATGTCTTTCTTTTTGTATTTTCTAGTTATTTTTCCTTTCTTCATAATTCATTTTTTCAGTTTTTGTTGATGTTTTTATTTTTGTTGTTTATAAATAAATTCGTTTGTATCTTTTTGGCAGTTTTTTCATTTCTTCATAATTCATAACTTAGTTTTTTGTTGATATTTTTTTTCCTTTTTGTTGTTTATAAATAAATTCGTTTGTATTTTGTTGGTTTTTTTCATTTCTTCATAATTCACAATTTAATTTTTTGTTGATGTTTTCCTTTTTGTCGTTTATAAATTTGTTTTGTATTTTGTTGGTTGTCTTTTCTTGCTTTTTTGGTAATTAACAATGTAGTTTTCCTTTGTTTTTCTTTTGTTTTCTTATTTTACAGCGAGACCGCTTACGATCCCGTGATCGTCTCCCTTTTACTTTACGTTACTAGGCCGCACCCTTTCCTCACTCTAAACGCGAGTCTTACGATTCACTTCCTTTTTTTTGTATTTTTATTTTTTTTAGAGACCCCCTTTTCTTTCATAAAAGGGGTCCCTGCTCGGGCGCCAATTAACAATTTTGTTTTATTGTATTGTTTTTAAAAAACACGACTTACTTTATTCAGTGGAAATCTTAGACTAAATTACAAACAACATCTTAGCATTCCTTAACAACTAAAAAGTGCTGACGTAGTCCACGCGAATTAAAGTTTGACACTTTTGTTTGAATCAAAAAATATATTTTTTGGACGGCTATGCGTCTTTAATTCTTTATTATATTTATTGATTCTGAGTTAGTACCTAACACGTATGTGTTCTTATGTGGTATTTTCTTAACTAACTCTCTTACAATTCTATTTCCTTCCTTAAATACTAAATTCTTTATCAGTTGTAATGAATATGAGTTTTCTTATCTTTTAACATATGTTTTCCTAAACGAACAGATGTTTAGGGATTTTCCTTAGTTTAATAATTAGTCTTCTCAATTTGTGTTTAGGATCAATTGTGTCAATGATAAGGGTTATTGTGTCTGTGGTTTAAATATGGTTTTTGTTAGTTTAGGATTAGTGGTTTTATCAGTTTAAAGATAATGTTTATTTACAGAAGGATACTTAGTCTAGACAAAAATGTGTTTACATATTTATTACGGTTTAAATTTGTTTCTTAAATACTAAGATAAAATAATGTCTGTGTTTTGGTCATTTACTGAGACTGATCTTGATTTGTTATTTTATTTATGTCGTCTTCGAGTCCGACCTTAACTCGCGCGATGCACCGACTGTGGGAACGACAACAAACAAGAAATCACGCCACGATGAAATATGATGCCTTCTGCTGACACCATGTCTGCGATGTATGTGGAATTTTCAATAAGTTATTCGTTAACTTATACACTGCGACACGGTGATTGTCCACAAATTTCAATAAATGGTGAAACAATTCCTTCAGAGACAAGCGTTAAATATTTGGGATTACGTATTGATAGACGTCTTAATTGGAATGCACACATTAAAGCTAAAAGAAAACAGTTAGATTTAAAAACAAAGAGAATGTTCTGTCTTCTTGGTCCTCGATCTCAGCTAAGCTTGGCGAGTAAAGTTATACTATATAAAACAGTTTTGAAACCAGTGTGGACTTATGGAATTCAAATATGGGGCACTGCCAGTAAATCCAATACAGAAATCCTACAGAGATACTAATCTAAGACCTTACGATTAATTTGTAATGCACCATGGTTTGTTACTAATGACGCTATTCACGACGATCTTGGTGTTCCAAGGCTAAGAACTGAAATTAGAAGATATAGTACTATGTACATATGTCGAAAGATTAAGTTGCCATACAAATACTTTAGCCATATCGCTTCTTAATGATGAAGATGAAGTAAGGCGATTGAAAAGACTGCATATACTTGATCTACCATTTTTACAATAATATAATGTAATGTAGTATTCACTTTATTCATTTTTTTTATTTTTATTATCCAGTTAATTTGTACAATATTTTATAATACAATATAATTGAGGCCCCAGCGCCTATAGGCTTATTTTGGGGCAAGTTAGCACTCGACAAAATCCTATGTACGAAAATAACAATTCATTTACTACATTACTTTTATTTTCCTATTAATTTATAATTATTTAAAATTATATGTATGTAAATATATACATTACGTTAAAAGTGTTTCAACATCATTGAGCATATACTCTTTGCATGTTGTTTTAAGCAACTCAATCTGATCAATACTTTTTAAACTTGCAGGAAGATTATTATATGTAAGCGCGCCTACGTAATCTATGCACTGCTTGGTCTTTTCCAACCTGCAAAGTGGAATTCTAATATTATTTCTATTTCTTGTATTAACGTAAGATTGATTTAGCTGAAAAGATATACATAGTGTGGTACCCAATACTGTGAATGCATTTAAAAACAAACATTAAAACATGATACAAATTCAGACCCGAAATCGGCATTATATCTGGACACACATGTCTAAAAAGTGCAGCTGTCGAATATTTCATTGGTAAACTGAACACAATTTTCAAAGCTTTGCATACGTTGTAGTGATTTTAATGAGTTGCTGCTCTTATTGTGTGCGTAGACTATGGCCATGTAACTAAAATGAGCATGTATTAGAGACTGATAAAGACGAAACTTTACATCTAACTTATTTTTTAACTTAAAGAGAATCACAATTGCTGGTGCTACTTTCCTCTTAATGGAATAAATATGCAAGTCCCACGATAAATCGCTTTGCAAGATAACTCCAAGATACTTAATACTGTGGCTTTCCATAGTCAACTTCCCATCAATGTAAGCACTAAAGTCATTATTTAAGTTTCCAGAATTAGGTAGGAAACGAATTAATTTTGTTTTATCCGTGTTGAGACAAAGTCTGTTCAATCTTGCAAACTCAAATAATAAGGATGCGTCTTTTTCTAAATGGGTTTTTAATACCTCATCATACTTGTATGGATAAAACAAGCTGACGTCATCAGCAAACATAAACAGTGTGCCGAAGAACCCAATATTTCTTAAATCAATAATATAGATAGAAAATAACAGTGGTCCTAAACCGCTACCCTGTGGGACTCCATACATAACATTACTGATTAAACTCTTTGATCCATTTATTTCAACAAACTGCTTACGATTTGAAAAGTAACTTTTGGATAATAATAATTCTCGCCCTTGAATACCGTAGTAGGATAATTTTTGCAACATTATATTGTGATCAACCAGGTCAAAAGCTTTCGTAAAATCAAAGAAAACTCCGACCACACCGGAAAACCCATCATCTAGGCCCTTGTAAACACATTTCAGGACGTTTAATACGGCTTCCTGTGTACTGCAGCCTTTTCGAAAACCAAACTGATAATCGTACAGCAAGCTATTACTATCGAAATAAAATTGAAGTTTACCAAACAGAATTTTTTCAAAAATTGTATCTATTGCAGAAAGAATTGAAATAGGTCGGTACATAGCCAAAGTATTTGCATTCAGTTCTTTAGGTATTGGAACCACTTAATTATTAAATTTAACACACATTTTATTATTAAATATTATTATTTTCTTTGTATTTTTGCATATACGCCAAGTTGAATGAAGCTTGGTAACTGTTATTATTTTTATATATATTTTTACAAAATTTGCTAAATGTTTGCTTATAAATAGATTGCAAATAAAAGTTTTATGAAAAAAAAAATAATAATTCGCGCTTGTGGTCGTCTCGAGTCAGACCGGGGCTACCTGCTGCACAGGCTACTATTTTTGGGTGGATGATCTACGGTTCATGCTCCACCTAAATTTTATTACGTTTCGCTCTGAACTCTTTAGAAATATGTATGAATTAATAAACTGAATCTTGATATATGCACTACCAGTTTTCTTATTTTCAGACCAAAACACAAACTTACATTTTAATTTTTTCAGCTAGATTTAAGCTATTATAATTCAAGCTATACATTCCAAAAATATGATTTTCCTGATGCGCTTCTTGCATCTGTCCGTTGGAATGTAAATTCGAAATTTCATTCATTTCCATAGTTCCCTTTCGACAAGAGTCTATATAAGACAGATCAGTTATTATTCATTCATTGCAGTGGCACTGCAAGGCGGGCTGAATGTTGATGCCAAAATATGTATATTTCCGATAACTTTCATATTCATTTTAGTTTGGCCACCCTAATGTTAATCCGCCAAACATCCACGGCTTGAGCGCGTAAATCACACACCAAATCAAGCTTTAATAGCTTGATTGGTGTGTGTTTCAGAATGTTCTAAAGATGACTACAATCTGTCTTATATACTCTCTTAGTCGCTTTGTCATTCCCAAAATTGCAAGCTAAAACTTACTTGTTACTGTGAGTTCAAACTATCCAGTTCACATTGGTAAGCTTCCGCGCAAATTGTTTAATTGCAAATAAAGAAATAGAAATTGTCCATCCAAATTCTAATTCCTTGTGTTTTTATTCTTTATTTTTTCCTTCCTCGGTGAACAATTTGTGAGAAATATTACAAGCTTCCTTGGAATATTTCCGGCTCACACAATTGTAAACCAAAAGCCACCTTTCGCTCCAGGCAACCCAAAACTCCCTGGATCCCCACATTTTCACCAGCAATTCTTAAGTTGATTTCCAAAACTGAACAACCTATGTCGTTTCGTTCGTATGTTCGATGTCCGTTGGAAACGTTTAGTTTAAATTTCACGAGCACAACCAAGCACCAGCCTTAATGAGAAAATTGTAATTCATTGTAAATTTTAGGAGAATTTATTAAGGAAAAATTTGTTTGCAAATGGAAACACGAAAGGATATGAAGCAACGAACTCCTCCACCAAATGTTGACAACCCCACAAACTTATAAAAACCATGATTTAAGGATTTACGAAGAAGGTGGCTTCACGTGATTGGCGGTAGCCTTAATAAATACAAATCAGTCTTTCCCGCCATCCACGATGGATAGAATAAGTGTATAAGAATTGTGGCATGTAATACAGTTGCTATGCAGAAAAGCATGATTTCGGATGTAGATTTGTTTTGGACGGGAGACACTTTATCTCGTGGTTCAGGCTCATATAGGCGTGGAGTTAATATAGACTCGGACCACACCTATTTGCAGCTAAGGAACGCACGAGATTGAGCGAAGCGAAAAATGTATGTAAACAGTTACAAAGAAAGCTAGACGTCGTTAAGCTGTACGCTCCCGAGAGGGCTACAAGCAATTTTACCAATCTCTCTCAAATACTATAACAAAACGCGCCCGATCCTGATGTCGTGACACAGAGTGACAACATATTCGCATTCTACGGTATGAAACTTCAGATAACCCCTGGTACGATAAAGTATCTCGCATATTGGCTGAAGAAGAGGATGAAGGGCAAAACAGCAACCAAATATAACACGTGCCAATGTCAACGTGTTATATTTGGTTGTGCATTTTTATAAAATTCTAGTTTCGGATGACAACACGAGTGAAAAAATCACCTCAATTACCGACGATGATCAGAATACCATATTGCGCATTGAAAACAAAGCTGCGGGCGCGTATGACCTGCCGTCAGATCTGTTGAAAACCGGTGGCGATGCATCACTTACTAAATGCGGTTTATCTCTAGGAATTCATGCCCCATGGTTGGAGTTTCAATGTACTACGTTCTGTGTTCCCAAAGGGCCATCAAAGTGAGCATATCTCAGTATCAGTCTTTTACCCATTGCTTATAAGGTCCTGTCGAGTGTCATATGTGAAGATTTTTTTTTGTTCTTTCCATTCCACTGTAACTGAAACAAATGCTGTCAACATAGAAAGTAAGAGGAGAGTATTGTTTCCTAACAAATGTTTCTATGGACTAGGCAAGCGATTTAATAAGAAAGCCTTCTCTAGACAAATGAAAATTCGACATTTGACGTTGGTTTTACCTGTATGAATCAATGCTGGCAGTAATCGGGAGGAAAATACTCCGGAAAATATATTGAGCCACCATGGTTAATGGTGAGTATCGCAATGTATAGCAATTGCGTTGGCTGGCTGGCCCATGATATGCGGATGGACTTAAATCTACCAGCACGAAAAATTTTCGACGATGAACTCAATGGGCGGCATACATGAGGGCGACGTCGCTGGAAGGACCTGGCTTTTGAAATACAGTCAAAACTTGATGTGATGAATTCGAGAAGGTGTGCAGTAGACCGAAGCGCTTGAGATTCTTTTCTACGTTCGGCGTATAACAGATAAGGACGTCTATCCTTGTCGCCATCTAAATAAGTAAGTAAGTAATAGCCTGCATTAATAACACTACTGGCCTTGAGCCATGAATGCACGCAAATCCAATGAACTAATTATCTGGAAGAAAAAAGTATGTTGTGGCATCAGCCACATTCGTACTGCGGAAGCTTTTCTATCCAGATTGTGCGGCCAGGGCGATAATTCGAAGCAGCACTAAAAGCAAGGGCAGCACTAAAAGCAACCATAAGGATAAAAAGTTGCTAATATTGTCAGGTAATTTTTTGGAATAAAACTAAATGTTATGTTGTCAGATTATCTTTTAGAAAAAAATGATGTGAAAGTAATTTTAACACTGAGATTTAGATGTCTGGCCTTCAGAAAGTTTCCGCCTGTTTAAAAATATTTAATTTCAGCTACCGCTTAGGGAGGAATGATCTTTCAAAAGCATTGGTCTGAGTGGAATGAATATTTCGTAGCCGTTTTATGATATTTGAATGTTTTAAATAAGTTTTTGTTATTTTTTTAATATTGCCAATATTTCTTTTAACTGATAAATAATAGATATACAAATTATAACTTCATTGATTTTTTCCAAACAAATAAAAGAAGATATTGGTGTAACGTCCTCTAACTGGTATATCGTTTATATATGTTTGTTGGGAAATGATATGATTGATTTACGACAAGTTAAAGTAACTTTGTGACTAGACGTGAAATTCCTAAAATATATCAAGTGCACGTAATCGATCATTGAAATGTTATGTGCTTTTTTGGGATTGAAAATAGTAAAGGATAACATTTTTCGGCATGTACAATTTATTAACATTTATATTTAATATTGGTAAATATTTTAGCATATTTTATTGACATACGAAAACTGAAAGATATAATATTTCATTTGACACTCGTTGTAATGTAATGCAAATGCAATTGCATATACGCAAATGGAGATAAAATTTGCAGAAAGACAACAGAAAGCAGAAGACTGAGTATGAAGAAGGTACCTGTTCAGACATTCACATATGCTTAAAACCATTTGTTTGCTTAATGCACATAATGCTGACTTAACTACATGGGATTTGTTAATTAATTAAACCTAATTACCCCATTCATGTCGTAATAAAATTCAATAACTCAAGCAATTGGTCATTGGTCTGCACAAAGCAACAAGTAAGACAAAGTAAACAAAGTTTTCCGGTTTGACACAGTGAAATGGGAGACATGAATTAACAATGCCATGAATTTATGAACTACTTAAGTTACATTCTTAATAAATAAGCAGTTTTCATATTTGTACAATAATAAAGTATGTAGAATAAGCGATTCAACATAAATGCAACTCTGCAATAATTTAGTATTGTAGTATGTAAGCTAGTACATAAGCATTATATGTAAACCAGTGTATAAGAGAATATCATGAATAACAACAGTAGAATGTAAGATAACATTGTATCACTGTCAAATGACAGTGTCTGTTTATGTCAGGTTGTCTTGGTTGACTTTTAAGTATGCAAAGTCAGTTATTGTTGATCATATAGCTAAGCACACGTTAAGCGCGCATTGTATACTCGCCACCAATAAAATAATAATAGAGGATAGAAACAAATCACAAGAGTATTATTTATTCTCTACAACATCAGAAGTGGGCCTTTCTCAAAAAAAAAAAAAAAATATTTAAATCTAATGATGGAGTTCTTGGAAGAACTTTCCTTAGCCAACCTCCAATGTGTGTGCACAAATTTATGTCTTTCGTCCGATGGAACAAAACGGCAGCTAGTTATTAGATTAAAAGATGTGCCAAAAGAAGAACTGAAAAAGGTTATTTCTGGAGTGGAAGCAGACGATCAATGTGACGTTGTTCAAGATTTGTTACAACAAAACCTTCTCGAACAAAATGTACCGTTATATCGAAATACCAAACAACAAGAAATAGAGAAAAGATGGTAAGGAAACCAACATTGAAGAAGTTAGCGACAAGTGAAAATGTACAGACAACCAACAACATTATGAACCAAACAAAACTAGCGAGCTACAATCATGAAAATATTATGACACAATCACAAATTGCTACAGAAACGGAAATTAGAGAAGAATTACAGTTTACAGTAAATAATGAAAGAAATCCCAATGTCAACCCAAATTTAAACGAAATCAATAGTGGCGACTGCACAGAACTTCCGTCGGCAGCATCTTTAAGAGACAGGGAGTTCGAACTGCTAAAGAGAGAAAATGAGCTGTTGAAACGCGAACGAGAACTTTGGCGCAGAGAAAATCAATTAATGAGATCAACTGACGTTAGAACTGAGCAGCCAGCTTCGTCCGAGATTTCCCTTAAATTAGTCAGCAACTTCGTTGCGGATTATGACGGCAAGACAGATGGCAACTTTTGGGTTATGCAGCTTCGAGACATTCAACAAATATACAAACTATCTAACAACATGTTGAGAGCTTTATTCGCAACAAAATTGGTTGGCAGAGCACAAGTATGGTTGCATTCTAGACGCAACACAGCAGACGAACATGTTGATGAACTTTTGCAACAATTCTGTACGATGTTTGGTACCAAACAAACAAAGTTAGAGCTGCGTCGAAAATTTGAACAGCGTAAATGACAATATGAAGAGAACTTTGCCGACTGTTTCAACGACAAACTGATGTTAGCCAATAAGTTGTCGATGGATGAAGATGAATTAGTGGAGTATATCATAGAAGGAATTACAAATGTACAGATTCGCACACAGGCATCAATGCAACAGCATACAAATACTGCAGAATTGTTTAAGGCACTCGCGAACGTCAAGTTAGTCGCACCGACTACAGTCCGACAAAGTCAAAGCAAAACCAAAGACAATGTAGAGGGCAAACAAACATCAACTATAGCGAAGAGAGTGGGAGTAAGATGCTTCAATTGCAATAGTATTGGACATTATGCAGCTGACTGTGGCAAACCTAGACGTCAACCTGGAACTTGCTATGCTTGTGGCAGCGATGAACATGTAGTGTCTGCTTGTGAGAAAAACAAAAAGATGCTGGAAAACAAAAACAATTATGTAAGATTATTTAACTTTAGTTCAATTTGTGATAATAACACTAAATTTACTTTAGAATGCCTAATAGACTCTGGTAGCCCGATCAGCCTTATAAGAAAAGATGTCGTGCCAAGTGCTTTAAAAATATATGAATTTCAAGATTGCTCATTTTACGGTTTAAACCATTCTGAATTAAAAATATATGGAAAATGTTTTTGTTTTATCGAAGTTTTGAATAAAATAATAAAAATTGAACTGATCGTGGTTGACGAAGATTCTATGACGTATTCTGTTATATTAGGCAGAGACTTTTTATCAAGAACAAACAGCAAAATTGTATTAGGTCAGCCAAATATTAACGAAAATGAAATTTCTATTGAGAATGTCGAAGTAGAAGAAAATTCTATTGAAATGATAATGTCCATTGATATAAGCTCGAATACTCCTGAGTTAAATCTTAAGATTGGCAATTCAGTTCAACATAATTTTAGAAAAAACTTAGAGGAAATTTTTCGTAAAATATATTTGGATATGAAACGACCTTCGGAACCAGAAGTTAGGACTGAGATGAAACTAATTTTAGAAAATGTTAAACCATTTAACTGTCCTCCTCGTCGACTATCATATGCCGAAAGAGCAGAATTACAGAAAATTTTGGACGATTATTTAGATAAGGGAATAATAAGAACTAGTGAATCAGAGTTTGCGTCGCCCATTGTACTAGTACGTAAGAAAACGGGTGAGCTAAGAATGTGTGTTGATTTTAGGAATCTAAATAAATTCACGGCAAAACACAATTATCCAATCCCTTTAATTGATGATTTGTTAGAAAGATTGTCCGGTAAAAACATTTTTACAAAACTGGATTTGAAAAATGGATTTTTTCACGTTCACATGAATGATGAGTCAATAAAATATACTTCTTTTATCACTCCTCTAGGGCAATATGAATTTATGAAAATGCCTTTCGGCCTGAAAAATGCACCGTCGATATTTCAGATGTTTATAAACAAAATTTTTGCGGACCTAATAAGACAAGGCAGTTTAGTAGTTTATTTAGACGATATACTGATAGCTACTGACAACATTACAGAACATTTGAAAATTTTTGAAGAAGTTATGAACAGAATGGTGAGAAACAAATTAGAGTTACGACTAGACAAATGTGAGTTTTTACAAAGTAGTGTCAAGTATTTAGGTTACAGAATTGATGCTTCAGGTATAAGAACGGATGACAAAGGCATAGATGCTATTAAGAATTTTCCGCTGCCAGACAAGGTTCATTCAGTACGCAGTTTCTTAGGTTTATGCTCTTACTTTAGACGTTTCATCAAAGATTTTTCCACCATAGCCAAGCCCTTGTACGATTTGACTAAAAAGGACAGACAGTTTGTGTTAGGAACTACGGAATTAGAATCTTTTGACACATTAAAAAAGAAACTTATAGAATCTCCTGTTTTGGCTTTGTTTAATCCATTAGCGGACACAGAGCTTCATTGTGATGCTAGCGCTCTTGGATTTGGAGCAATTTTACTTCAAAAACATGTAGACGGGAAGTTGCACCCAGTATTTTATTTTTCAAAAAGATCTACAGAAGCAGAATCGAAATTTCATAGCTACGAATTAGAAACGTTGGCCATAATTTACGCATTGAGAAGATTTCGAGTGTATTTACATGGAAGACCTTTTAAGATAATTACAGATTGTAATTCACTCACAATGACCCTTAATAAGAAGGAGCTTAACCCAAGAATAGCCAGATGGGCATTAGAAATGCAAAATTTTGATTACATTGTAGAGCACCGTACGGGCAAACGTATGCAGCATGTAGATGCTTTAAGTCGATGTAAAGAGATTATGATAATTGAAACAAACACTTTAGAAGAAAATTTAGTGATATGCCAAAATAGAGACTCAAAACTGATTAAGCTAAAAGAACAGCTGCAAAATAAAGAGCACAAATATTATGAAATGCGAAATGGTGTGATCTACAAAAAGATAGATAAGAAAACATTATTGTTCTATGTACCTGCAGCAATGGAATCTCATGTTTTGTACCACTACCACGATGAGATGGGACATGTTGGAATAAACAAAGTTACAGAATTAATAGAAAAAACTTATTGGTTTCCACAACTTAAACGAAAAGTAAGGGATCATGTTAGGAATTGTTTAAAATGCATAGCATTTTCAGCTAAGACAGGAAAAGTAGAAGGTTATTGGCACAATATTCCTAAACCTAATAAACCATTCGAGGTGTTACATATAGACCATTTTGGGCCTATAAATGGAAATTGTTCTAAAAAGCATTTGTTCGTAGTTATAGACGCCTGTACAGAGTTTGTTAAACTCTACCCTACGAAAAGTACATCATCTAATGAGGTTATTAAAGCATTACAGGAATATTTTAGATACTATAGCAGACCCATATATATTATTTCAGATAGAGGTACTAGTTTTACATCGAAAGACATTGCAAAATTCTTAGAAGAAAATAATGTGAAGCACATCCTAATTGCCACTGGTTCACCACAAGCTAACGGCCAGGTTGAAAGGGTCAATAGAAACCTTGGACCAATGATTGCGAAACTTACATCCTCGGGTAACAACGCATCCTGGGAGAAAGTTATAGAATCTGTAGAATTTACTTTAAATAATACTAAACACAGAATGATAGATGAACATCCAAGTACTATGTTGTTCGGAATTAACCAAAAGGGAAAAATTTTAGATCAAATTAGAGAAAGCATTATAAATGAAACATACAGAGATATTGAAGAAGTAAGAAACAAAGCCCAGGCAAAAGAAAGATTGGCACAAGCATATAATGCAAAAGCTATTAATTTAAAGCGAAAAAGCCCTGTTACTTACTCACAAGGTGATTATGTCGTGATAAAAAATTTTGATGTTACCACAGGAGTTGCGAAGAAATTAATACCTAAGTATAAAGGACCATACAAAATTACGAAAGTTCTAGGTAACGATCGGTATATGTTAGTAGACGTAGACGGTTTCCAGCAAACACAAATACCGTACAAAGGAATATGGGCAGCTCAAAACATTAAACACTGGTTCCAGGGTAGTAGTAGGCCAAAATAATTTACTTACTATTTTCTATACGAAAGGATCGGGTGATCCTTATTGTCAGGACGACCGAATTGTAGTATGTAAGCTAGTACATAAGCATTATATGTAAACCAGTGTATAAGAGAATATCATGAATAACAACAGTAGAATGTAAGATAACATTGTATCACTGTCAAATGACAGTGTCTGTTTATGTCAGGTTGTCTTGGTTGACTTTTAAGTATGCAAAGTCAGTTATTGTTGATCATATAGCTAAGCACACGTTAAGCGCGCATTGTATACTCGCCATCAATAAAATAATAATAGAGGATAGAAACAAATCACAAGAGTATTATTTATTCTCTACAGTATTTAAGAACGAATTTATCAATAAAGAAAACAGAAAGTCAAAATTCTTCGGGCGTAAAACAACATTTCTTTCTCCGTCTTTAATCAAGTTCAAATGCTTGAGTTAAAAACAAAACTTATCTTGGTGATACTACTTTGATAAAACAATAAACACAAATCTATTGAAGGACAAAATGGTCCAACAATATACAGTACCAGCGGAATCGATATCCGGAAAAGAAGAAAATGCAAGAGGGAAAGGTTGGTGTCGTTATTCTTCTGGCCATATACCATGTCTGTCGTCGTATTCGTCGCTTATTTTATTATGACGCGAACTCGTGCACGCTAGGAAAAATAGCTAACGGTGACTGTGCTCCAAAAACAATAATTACTTATGTCTGAAACAGATACAAAGAGTCGCTTTTTTTGCAAGCATCAGCCACCCTTTTGAGATTGCTAAAACACAGAAGCGAGATATTTCACAACCATTGCAATCATATCAGTGCTCATCAAACAACATGTCGACATCTGTTCGGTGCGGTTCTTTCTGCTTTCTTTTCACTAGGGAAAAATTACACTAGACATTTTTTGCTCCTAAAAAAATTCGCGGAATTTCCAGCTTTACCGTTTTGGGTTCCAACATTTAAATAGGAACAACTTATTTTTTTTTTTGTCAGAATCCTGGATTGTAAAAAAAAGGGTTGGAGTTGCCACTTAAAACAATTTCCCCGCGAAAAAAAAAAACATTTGGCTTCAAATTTCACGGCCATTTTTTTACAGGGTTTCTTTTGCTGCGAAAAGTGAAACTTGTCTATATCAGCCTTATGTTGTCTTGTTTATATCTATGCAAAAACTTGCAATATTTGTATAATTTTAAATATGAGCATCAACATAATTTATGTCCAGTGGGTCTTACTTCTTGGGCCGGATAATTCGGAAAAGTTATTTAACAAAATTTTACATAATTTTAACCAAGTTTTTAGGCAACTTAGCGGTTACGTTATACAGGGAATGTTTTCATGATTTTAAACAGTTTCAAATCTGCTGCACTCTTAAGGTAGCGACGCATTTACTCGAGTGTATCGAAATAAATAAATACAAATTAAATAAGAATTAAGCACATGCAGTTTAAATTAAATTGATTGGTGGAATTGCTAGATGAATAGTTCTCTAGATACAAGGACTAATCGAAAGGCCTTGTAGCGCAACTGTAAAACCAACAACAATTAATTGAAAACCCACCATCAGCAACAGTTGCTGCAATAGCAACAACATAGTCCACTGTTGAGTCTACTGTAGTCCTTAGTCCTAATGTTCTCTATACGTGTGGCGTGACGCGTATCACCTCTGAGATGAATACCTAAAAGCAAGAAAAAAAGCTACTCCATTTATATTAAATCTTCATCTACCCTACTCGCCATGGGGTGTCGTGAACCAAAAATCAAATCTTGCTGGCGTCGCCAATGTTTATCAGGTAGGTACATACATAGATTATGCTTAAATCACAACGCCACTAATAACGAAACTTCCAAATAATCTTCTCAAAATTCCATTTAGACATTCACAAATAAAATACTGTTGCGTCCGAAAAGCAATAGCGGTTTTTAATTACTCAAACAATTTTCATTCATTCGTCTGTTTCACCGCCTTTAGCGTATTCCCCACCGGACACAATAAACTTATGCCAACGTTTCTTCCAGTCATCGAAGCATACCAATCAGCAACTTTCCAATATGGCCTGCAGATCGTGCTGCGATCTAAACATTTAAAATTCAGAAATTTCACAAAATTTAAAATAAAAGCCAAGCGTAGCCTAAATAGTAACGACGGCATTTACAGTGTGCAATTTGGCAGACTGCTCCCCAAAAAAGTATTTCTCAGATTTGATATACCTGCGTAATATAAATTCAAAACTGAATACTAATAAAGTATCACAAAAAAACTATTGAAGACTAGACTAGAATTCCTTTGTTGTACGTGATTTTCGAAAGCTGTTACAAAAATGTGAGCAGAGTATATTGGAATACACCTTACATATTGACTAATTATTTACTACGAGGATATGAAAAAAGGTAATCTGTCACAATAATCACTTTGCTCTCTCATAATGCTACAGAAACAATACACGGTTTACACAGGATGACACTAATGTAGGGCACTGATGAATAAATGGCCAATGGCGATTTTCAATTGATGTGTTTTGAATTTCAATTGTAATTCATTTTCAATTATAATGCGCACTGGTCCTGTATTGCAAAATGACTTCAAATTTTTAATTGGAGATTCTTAGGGTTCGCGTTTAATGCCAACATTAAAGAGATGTACCGGCAAATTTCTTACACCGCGACCATCCCAGTAAAGATGTCCAAGATTATGAGCTGCAAACCGTAACGTTTAGAGTAAAGTGTGCTCCGTAGTTCGTGTCCTTCTAAATCATCCTTTGCAATTATATGTGTGTTGCTGCACTCGCAAATGCTTACTCGATTCCAAATGACGAAGAAAGCTATTCAGGGGCTACAATCTGCTCTTGACTTTGAGAGGATTTCGTTAGGAAAATGGAACAAAATGCTAAAAACCCTTGTTCGATATTCCTTAAGAACATTTGTTACATGAAAATTTCATTAATTTTGATAAAAGCAGCACTGCATAACCGGGATTTGATGGAATGCTCGTTCCATCGACTTCGTTTTCGCCAATAAACCATTTCCAGATATTGTCACAAATTGAAAAGTTATTCGACCCAGCGTGTTGGCTTCTGCCTTATTTTGTGCTGACCGAAACTCTACTGCAGACCGTTTAAACTGTACTGCACCGTAAGACTGCACCGTTTTAATTTTAATCCATTCCTTGATTCTGAAGGGATAACCCGTTCTTATGGTCGATTAAAGTCGTCCATAAAGTTGCCTTTAAGCTTTTTCCAAGCTTTTGATACGATTTGTTCATTCGATTGCTCTTCATAGAGGTAAAAGATTTGTCCTTCGAATGATTAGAGCCCAGCATTGGATTCCAAGGATAGTGAAGGCTGTCATAGACCAATTCAAACCTTGTATTTTATATAAGTAAAGGTGGCAGCAAATGACCGCACATCCTCCTGAAATGTCGGAATTCGCACGTACTTTCACTCGCACGGGTCTTGATTTCGTTTGACATCAAGACATACAACGGACAAGTCTGCATTATTAGCAAGGCATATGTTTCTCGATAAAGGCAATTCACTTAGAGGCAACTTCTGACTTTACCTTCCGAGTTGCGTGCCAGCTCTTTTTTTCGCGCATTTGTTTTCCAATAATGGAACAACTTTCGTGGGTGCATCTAGACTCCTAGCAAAAGAATTCATAAGAAATTTGCGTGAAATTCCCACTGCCAATTACGTTCATCACAAGGTAACTTGGTACTCCTCCTGGCGCCCTTAATGTTGGAGGGCTATGGGAGGTCGGAGTCTAGACTTTTAAAACCCACTTCCGGAAGATGGCTAGTTCTGGTACCCTAACGCTTCAACCGGCCTCTTCGCCAGAACAGTGCAGTTCTACTGTCAACGATGCTGGTGCGAATTAGTGGGAAAGCTAACAATTCCCTGGCGCGGTGTTTTCTAGATTCTGGATCTCCCATTAACTAGATTTCTAAATAGCTGGTTAATACCCTGAAAGTCACAACGCTCACTATGGACGACGAGACGATTTGCCCTGTAGTATTGTGATCCAGATGTCTGGTGCCTGAGGGTAATAAAACCGGACAACCTTCTGCCGTCAATACCATATTCGGTAGGGAGATTTACGTATCATGTTCTGCATAGTTCTGGCATAATGATCAATGGATGTTCACATTCACTCATGTTATGGAATAAATAATTACTGAATTCGGATCCATTTTTGCGCTATTTAATGAAACATATGCGTCCTTTTCAGCTGTAAATGTTATACTTGTTGTTTTCACGCAAACTTGAGTTTCGTAGGGGTTATTTCTTACTATTTGCCTCAAATTTTTTACTTGTATTAGGTGCGCAACTAAGCTCTCACTAGTTTTGTTTTTATAAAAATTCAACTTTATTATGATAACATGTGTACAAATGATTCATTGAAAGTATTGCCCATCGCTAGCTACTACTTGTTCCCATCTTTCTGACAAAGCTCGAATTCCGTCACGGTAAAACTGTTTGAGGCTATCCACGAATGTAGCCATTCCTTGATGTCGACATATAAGTGGAACTGCTGCTCAGCCAGACTGTGTGCCATCGAACGGCACAAGTGATAATCCGACGGCGCAATATCTGGAGAATATGGTGGATGGGATAAGACTTCCCATTTCAGCGTTTTCAGGTAGGTTTTAACGGGCTTGGCCACATAAGGCCGAGCCCGTTCCTCTCCGCATATTGTGGGCGTTTCTCGCGCAGAGCTCGTAGAAGCATGAACGGGCAGCCCCCATGACTTTCTTTTCTTTGGATTGCTGTAATGAATCCATTTTTCATCAGGCGTTACAATACGATGAAGAAAATTCTTCCTTTTTTGCCGCTGAAGCAGTTGTTAACATGCGAAAAAACGACGCTCAACGGAACCAATCTCGGCGTGTTGTTTCACTTAAAGCAGCATCTCCGTAAACGTTTTGAAGCACTCGATGATCATCTGACGCCGTTTTCTGTGATTGAAAGAAGAAAATCAATACTTCCACATATTAGGATTATTTGGACACAAAATCATACATATTCCCGCAACCAAAAGAATATGACGTCAAAAGAAAATTACTTTTGTGTCGAGGCGGTATATTTATGATATGGCTAAACTTGGCTCATCATGAGGTTTAGGTTATGGCAGAATCGGCTGGCACTTACAGCAGGCGCCATCTAGTGGCAAACAGCGGGAACGTCTCCTTTTAGGAAATGATTTTTATGTAAGCAACCCTTTTATTGCACGAAGACCTCTATCGTGCGTTTGTGAATGACGAATTTTTTCTATAAACACTGGGGGTCGGCATGCTGCATCTGCAGTTCATATTGATTTTCCACTGCGTAATTAAGCTTTTCCAGATATAGAATCCATCAGTCTACTCACGTACATAGGTCCTTTTTATCCAAAGTTTTTATAAACGCATAACAATCAATGACAACCTTGTAATTTATTCCGCGTAAGTATACTCTAAACTTCTTTAACTTCTTCTTCGGTGGGGGGTATGTTTTTGATCTTCAGTAACATGTCCTAGAAATTGAATTCCTTTCTTTAAAAACAGACGTTTTTGTACATTAATCTCCAATTCACATTCTTGCCAATGTACTAACACGATTGTTAAATTTCATTAAGCCTCATATTCAGTTTCTGCGGGTATGATTATGTTGTGAATCTATGGTAGTGGTATTCCCCATTAGATTAAATCTTTAAATATAGCGTTCACATATCTTTGAAATATTCCAGGAAAATTTGATAATCCACATGGCACCTTCCGTAACTGAAACTGACCATTGTAAGTTACAAATGACGTAAATTTCCTGTTAGACTCCTGGATAGAAACATGGAAGCATCCATATTTTATGTCCAAACTCGTCCCCAATCAAAGGCAGTGAATATCGGACCATGATGATCACTTTGTTAATTCTTCGATAATGAACACAGTGTCGTGGCATTCCATCTCGTTTTGTGACTAAGACCACTGAGCTATTATATTCTGGTACTAATTCGATGATTCCTTCATTCAGCCACTGGTCAACTTGGTTATCGGCAATGGCCCACTCCTGAATCGATAGACAGCGAAGACTCATCTCTCAAAACGATTCCATTCCAATGTTGGTATCTTTAGATTTTCTTGGCACGTAATGATTTACCAAAATTGTTCCGCCACAATTTGTTTTGGATTTTGAAATGTCAAATTTGTTAATATTTAGATTTGCGTCTTCATTGAAGTCAATCTTCAGCATCTATGTTGCTTCTTCGGCGTCATAAGAGGTCTTATGAATCTCTATTCATTTTGGAAAAATTCTAACATCAGCTATAAAACAAATTTCTTCCCCTAAAATAACGTCAACAATATTCCTGATATCGCTACAATCAGTAAGTCTCGGACACTTGTTTCAGTTTTCTTCGACGAATTGTTCATCGCGATGTGTACATATTTATCATATTCAAAACATTTTGTATTTCAACTTACTTTGACAATTTGCAGATTTATGGCCCTTTGCCCCACAATTATGTACAAGTTGTTAAATCGTCTTCTGGTTTCTTAAAATTAGATTCTTTCGCATGATCTCGTAACATTTTAATTTCTCTTTAAAATCTTTCATATTCCCAGGTGCGTACAAAGCCATTCTGTTGATATTGACATCATTAATTCCATCAATCACATACTGTATCAAGGAATTACCGTCAATATCACCTCTTGCAGCAAACTCTTTCATATTTACACATTTATGAACACTTTAATCTTTTCGCATTCTACGTTCTCACATCATTTTGTGTAATTGGGCACTATTTGTCGTACTACCAAAGTCATCTAACAATGATTTCTACAATATGTTCGACTCTTTTGCGAAGACAAATTTTTGTAATTATGTTAACTTTGTTGCTTTTTCTTCACCTACATTTATCATGAAATGGGGTATACATTATTTGATTCGAATATAAAGTATAGGGTGATTTTTTAATCGTAGTTTTTTTTTAAATCGAATATGGCACTCAAATTTGCATCATATATTAAAATTTTTATTGGAATTGATAAATAGGTCTTTGCCATTTAATTTTTAAAGATAATTTCATGTAAATGTTGTCCGCGGCTCCGTCTCAAAATGTCCATTCGGAAGGCCCAATTTTTCGTCACTTTTTCGAGCATTTCGGCCTGTATTCCGTGAATAACGCGTGTGATAATGTCCTGTAAGGCTTCAATAGTTTTCGGCTTGTCCACATAGACCAACGACTTGACATAACCCCACAAGAAATAATCAAGAGGCGTTAAATCGCAAGATCTTGGGGGCCAACTCACAGGGCCAAATCGAAAGATAAGCTGCTCATCAATTTTATCTCTCAACATATCCATTGTTTTACGAGCAGTGTGGCAAATTGCACCGTCCTGATGAAACCACATGTCAACCAAGTTCAACTCAGCTAATCGGGTCAAAAAAAAATTCCTTGTGGTTGGGTAACACATGCCCAATCGCTGAGAACGGCAACGAATTGACTTTTCACAATCGTCATTAACACTGGTCGCTACGGCTGCAATATTTTCTTCGGTATGCACTCTACGCATGCTAGTCGATGGTTTTATGTCCAACAAAGTAAATTTGGTGCGAAATTTGGAGATAACAGCACGAATTGTTGATTCGGCTGGTCGATATGACGACTATAAAATGGTCGTATCAAACGATGCACATTTGTCACAGAGCACGAATTTGATAATAAATTTCAACGATTTGCAATCGTTGCTCGTTTGTTAGTCTTTCCATGATGAAATGGCAGAGTATACTGTATACTTTTTACTCTAACAGACGACGTTTGGGCGCCATTACCAACCAGTGCTGCCAACCTGAAAATCTTGAAAAATCACCCTATATATGGCACTAATGAAGACAAGTTACAAATACACCATTATTAGATACAAATACGTCATATGCCAATTTTAAAATTTTATTTATTTTGGACAGTATTTTGATATACGGCATATGCCAAATAATTACTCTATCAGAAAAAAATGGTAAGTAGGGTCTTGATTTCCTATGGGGCTTCTTCGTATTTTATATTATGAAGGATGTAACTAAACATGATCTAACACTAAATTTGTTAGAACTGTTTCTTACGTGAAATACAAACGGACGGTTTAACTAACTCTAGTTTCATGAATTTTTTGATTTTTTGATCGTTATCGGTTGATTGATTTCCGCGTGGTTTAATACCACTTTGATCAAGATCCGGTGTGTGTTTCTCACATTTTATTACATAATACAAGACGGGTTACGAGTAAAAGCACAAAAATATGGCATTATGACGTACCTAAAAATGCTACTTCGAAGTTTAAGAATTTTGTATATTCTCGGTAAAATAAGGTTAATTTATAATATGCGCATCGGAAAATAAAATGGAATGAAAATGATGATATATTTGGAAGAATATATGCAGAAATAATTAAGCTGCATAATGGAAGGTCACTAAATTTCCGTAATATTAAATTCTCACCAACCGCAAAATATGTTAAAATGTTTTAAAATAGCAACCAAGGTAGTATTTTACTTATCCCAATTGCATAATTTTTTATTAAAATTAAAAGAAGTCTCATCTTTGCATAACTTTTCGTCTTAAGCTGGAATGTTTTTTCTTCTAACCAGGAAAAAATGTCATGAAATATTGTTTCCTTATGCAAAAAGCGGAGTTCTCAACTTTTTTCTGTTAATATTCAACACTAACGTCTGAAGAAGAAATATTTCATAATACATTTGTAAGATTGCAAAGTTGTTTCTTTTTGTACTGCAATTTCATTTACAAGTTTTCAAACACATTATCCGATTTATTATAACGTAAAAACATAAGATGTTCCGATCTAAGTGCTGGAAGCAGCTCAACAAAAAGCTGACATTCTTAAGAAAATTTTCATCGCGAAAAAACGTAGCACTACCCGATAGAAACATTTAGCTTCAAATTTCAGGTCCATTTTTTATGTGATATTTCGCCTCTAAGAGTTAGCATAGTATCAGCCTTTAGCTAAATCTGTATCGCCCAATTTAAATAACTAACAAATTTGTAATTTTTTATGTAGCCATATTGTTTTTGTGCCCAAAAGTTATTAATCACTGTGATAAAATGAGCAAGAAGAATAATAGCGCAAATAGAATATAAAAACAAAAAGCAAATTTATGGAAAACTTTTGAGGATGCGTTCATTATCGGTCGAAAACAATGTACAAGTTTCACAATAGTTGCCTTGTTGCTTCTCGGAATAAATTTACACTCAAATTTGATTTTTTTTTTTAACATTTTATGGAAAAAGTTGTAATGCGTTTTTATGCCATTGTGTTTGTCTACAATACCCGGCCAAATAACCCTATTATATTGAGCAAGAGGCAAAAGAAGTGTGCATTAACTTGATTTTTATACATATAAGGGGGTCCCAAAACTAGCCGACCTGATGAAGAAAACACACAAAAGTTGGAGAAGAGTTTCTTTATTTTTCAACATAATCTTCTTTTAGCTCGATATAATATTTGTAGCGATATTCAATAACTTCTATACCCTGTTTATAGTAAGAACTCTCAAACTCTTTAAAATATCCATCAACCGCAGACTCCACCTCTTCATTGTTGGCAAATCTTTTATCACCGAGCGAGTTTTTCAAGTTTTTAAAAGAAAATAGTTCAAGTGAGCTGAATCTGGCGAATAACTGTGTAATAGAGCAATTCGAATTAATTACTTAATTTTGGATGTGGAGCATTGTTTTGATGAAACATTTTCTCTTTCGCCAATGCGGCCTTTTTTCCATAATTTCATCACCTAAACGCTGCAACAAATTAGCATAATATTCGCCGTTAAAGGTTTTTCCTTTCTGTAGATAATCAATAAAGAGATTAAACCGTATTTGCCTTCTTTGGACACAATTCTCCCATTTTAGTCAATTGCTTTATCTCAGGTGTGAAGTAGCGGACCCATGTTTCATCTGACAAAAATTTGGTTTTATTGCGGTGAAGTATCGCCAAACACTTTACGGAAACAACTTCACGACGCTGCTTTTATCTCTATTGAAAGCAAGCGCATCACGCGCCTTGCGCACAGCTTTCTCATTTTCAAATCTTCTGTCAATATATGATGTACAACACTTTTTAAAATGCCTATCATTTCAGCTAGCTCACGCTCTTTCAGCCGACGATCATCCAATACCATTTTCTTTACCGTGTCTGGTGTAGACACCTCAATTGGTCGACCACTACAGTGTTCGTCTTGGCAGCTCGTACGGCCTCGTTTAAAATCTGCTATAAAATCTCAAACCGTAGCACATTCTAGAGGTCGATTGAGAAATGGGCTAATGATTTAAGCCATTTGTTCGATTTTAGCGCAATAACTGAAAATGTATGTATATGTATACGCGACTGACTGAAATTAATATATTAACTATTTACAACACACATAATCATTTAGGGTTTTGAGCAGGAAATTGAAGACTAAGAAACTGAGTTTCTTTTGCAAAATATTGCACAATCCAATCTTCTTCTTCTTAAGTAACGACTAGAAAAGACATACTTATCTACGGGTGGCGCACCAATTGTGCTGCAATAAGAAACTCAGTAACTTTTTTTTATTAATGTATTACATTTATTTTTTTTATTGTACTCAAAATTCAATTTTATTTTATATAACTAATTTGTTTTGAAGATGATAGACCGTAAATGACCTCCATGCTCATTTACGCATATTGCGAGACCTGATCAGAAAATTATTCATTGCGGCCTGTAGGTTTGAAGTCGGGAAGTAGAGTTTCTGAATATTAATTTGTTTGGGAATTTTCGTTGGAGCTCCACCATAACCGGTCTGGCTATATGTGCAATTACACCATATTGCTGAAACTAAATGCTGTTGAAAAAAAAACTGTTTCAACACCTTAACGATCCTTATTGACATTGGCATTATATTATACGCTGCATGCAGAAAATAATTCCGAGCGCTTCGGTCTTCTGCACTTTCTTCTCCAATTAGTCACAGTACTTCAAAAGTCTTTTAGTTGCCCTCTTCTTCGTCGTCCATCGACCTCGTTGTCGAAAACTTCTGGTATAGTCGGATTTTTGTTTGTCGAGAGGGTGCTTTATCATTGAATCGCTGGCTTTGGCCATAGTAAGATCTGTTAGCAAGCGCAACTGTCCTCTTTATCTTAATGCTGACATCATTCGTCATCATTCCAAAATTGTAGTTGTCAACGTTCATACAACATCCCAAACAAACAACTTTGTTTTTTTTTCTCGTTTGCCGCCATATTTGTTTTTGCTGACTCCTTCGTAATGCTTGAGAAAGCTGAAGTAACATCCGGCAGTTTTCTGTCAATAATGTCTATATCGTTCGTATATGCGAGTAACACATGGCTTTTGTTATATATGGTACCAGTCACGTTAACTGCAGCTTTCTTCACAATCATCGCCTTGTCGCCTTGTCTAAATTTCCCTTTGGCGTAAAAAGGCTGACTATAGTTTCTGTCCATCTTCACTGAAGACTTCATATCAGTTAGTGTCATCACACAAAGACGTATAAGCTTCGCGTGAATTCCAAACTTGGAATTTTTTCGGTCTTCTCCAGAATTTGCCGTAGTGTAGACCTAAGCCACAATGATAGCTCCCAATCATGTCAGCTGGAATCGGCTTTTGTTTTTCACATATTATGTTCGACAGAAATTTATAAGCAAGTATTCCCTGGTAATGCCATCAGACATCCGTTTGATGGTAGCTAAAGTAAGAAGGCGACTAGTTGAGAAACCTAAATGACACGCTAACACCGATGCGTCTTAGGCCAGTAGGTAACTTCTGTTACTGAAACTCAACATCCAAGTGGTCGTTGGCAGCCCCAACACTTGGATCGGATGCAGTGGCCTGATAAGTCGCTCAGCTTAAATTTAAATTATCATGAAAATACTGAAGAAAATAATAAAACGTACCCCCCCTAAATGTTGAGGACCCCCGCAAACGTTATAAGGACCATAGTCTAAGGATATGTACCTGGAATGTCCCCACTCTTTATAAAGAAGATGGCTCTATCTGACTAGCGGATGTCCTGGATGAATATAAGGCTGGCATAACCGCTATCCAGGAGATGCGAAGCACAGGACAAGGATGCACTCGGCGTAAAAACTGTGACATCTACTACATCTGCCACGCAGAAAGGCATAAATTGTCTTGCGGTTTAACCCTGTAAGTGACCGTATAGCATGATCTGTGCTCACGCCCCGACGGAAGAGAAAGACGAGGAGACCAAAGACACATTTTGTGAGTGCTTAGAAGAAGCATATGGCCACGCCCTGGATATGACATTAAAATTGTTATGGGAGAATTTAATGCCAAAATAGGAATTGAAGATGTTCTTGGTCCAACAGTCGGAAAATTCAGTCTACGTAGTAACGCCTCCGGAAACGGTTTCAGACTGGTTTTGTTTGCTGCTGCACGTACTATGGTAGTAATGGAACTATAGGTAGATTTCCGCATAAAGACATCCACAAGGCAACGTGGCTATCTTCTGATCATAACACGAGGAGTCAGATCGATCATGTTGTAATAGACGGAAGGCATGCTTCTAGTATCATGGACGTGAGTGTGTTTCGTGGTACTAATATTGACTCGGATTATCACTAGGCTGCATACCTCTGAGGTACCCACAACTAAACGCCCCTGATCCTAATGTTCCTGACGCACAGTGGCAACATATTACGCGTTCTATGACAACTGCTGCAAAAGAATGTCGCATAGTGTCTGAGGAAAAGGATGCTGCATACAGGGCAACGTTGCGGCCAATTGTAACGAGTGCAGTTAGGGAGCGCCACAAGCAGAAGAGAAGAGAGGCACACCAACTCTTTGGGCGGAAAAATCGGTTGTGGAAAGAGCGTGAGTGTGAGGAAATAGAAAGGTACATGAATTGAGGTGACGCCCAAAAATTCTACCAAAAGGTGAGAAGTACAGGGTATGGAACAGGGCTTCCCTCCTGTAAAGATAGAGAGGGAAATGTGGCACAGATACGCAAAATGTGCTGCAACTATGGACAGAACATTTTATAAGCTCTTAGTTCCAGATGGCAGCACGAGTGAGGAAATCACCCAATTATCGACGATGGCATAAATTGCGCAGCTCCGAGCCAAACAGAGATCAGAACAGCAGTATTGCGGCTTAACAACAAC
>JAHXMU010000634.1:943008-984709 GCA_019455685.1 Philornis downsi
AATTTTACGCAATAGTTCAATTTTTATAGCCAAAAATAATTTCGGTTTGTATGGGCGGTAAGCGATGGGCGTGGTAAATTTTGTCCATACTTTGAAATTTTCTTAATTCAGTTATATTACGGACTCGTGCCAAATTTTATTACCCTAGGATGATTCCTTTTATTTTTGTCCCAGCGAAGTACTGGGACAAAGCACTGTGTGATGTGGTTGCGCGGTGTGGGGATGGAAAACGGAGACGCGAAATGACAATAACAAAAAACGCGGGTAGATGGTGGTGGTTTTTTAGAGAGAAAATCACTCGCGATTATCATCATTGAATTGTGTTCATGCACTTTTTCTTTATTGTTGTTCGTAAACAATATCACAACAAAAATCACACAACTTACTTCTGGGTTTTGGTTGCTGTGATGATGTTTTGATTAAGATGAAATCGGGGGCAGGAGAAAATGCCAAACAGATCTTCGTATCTAAAAGAGAATCGTTTGGATAATTATTTACTCTTTTGCGGGTGGCTCAGGTATCAGGTCGAAGGGCCAATGTTTGGGGTGGGGGCGAATAAAATAATTATCCAAACCGAGTTGAGAAACAAAAACAAAATTAGATTTTTCATTTTTATATATTTTATTATTGACTTCGGGGTTGACTAGGGTAACAATTCATTGTACTTAAAACTATTAGGGTGCACAGCTAGACATGGATTTTCTTTCAAAAACGAACTAATTCAATTTATATGAGAAGAGTGTGTTTTATACATGAGAAGATGGAATTTCTAATTTGTCGGTTTTTTCCGGTGAAGAGAAATAGGTTTTTGCTAGAAAAATCATTGGAGTCCATATATTAAGTATGAGAAGAATATTTTCGACATGAAGATATATATCTCATGATTAGCCGGTGCATCGTCCACGGAGCCGTTAATTGCATTCCATGGTGGTGGGTACTTTCGGCCCGGCACAAGTTAAGCGACCTGTCCACTGGTGTAGTTAAACGAAAGAGCGACGTTAAGGCAGTATTGGAGTAGGGTTGACAAACCAAAATCAATTGGAATTTATTAGAGTTCTTAGCAATTTCCGAAAAAAAGTGTGGTGGTTACAAATGAGCTGGTATTCAAAGTTCATATCCGGCCGCACTAAACTGAGTCAAATTTGATACACGTTGAGGCTGCATGGACACGCCCTTCTGGTCCCTAATATACAAATTGGTCGATTATGTGGAGTTAAGTTCCATCCCTCTGACTCCAACTAGATTAGACTACAACGACCTACATACTTTTTTTTGTGTAAAAGTTATTTGTTCCTACAATGATTTTTATTAATTTTTTACAGTATGATAGAAAACTAATCTTTTTATACATATATCTCCGACCGTGTTTGATGATTCGCATAGATGATTGGGATGGATAAATAAGATTCTATAAACGTTTGAATTGTATAGCAACTAGTTTTTGACAATTTCAAAAAGTACGTTATCAGGGTTGTTGTGAGTTAGAATCATAGTACCTATATATCATATATTGTATTTTGAATGTAATAACAAATACTGGTGACACCATTGGTCTTCGATGACCTACGGCAATTCGCAATAAGTGAGTTAACAACACAAAAGTTTTCACCCGTTAATAAAACTTCCCACAGAATCAAAAGTGCCAAGCAATCATTTTAATCAAACAATTGGATCACACCATTGGCATATGTGAAATAAATTCATTGACAGAGGAAACCGACTTCCGCCACATGCAGATGATTTTCCCAATAATTGTTTACTAAATTTTATTATAATTCTTAGGAATTAAATCAGTCTTTGTAATGACAAATTTAGTATTTAAACCATTCTGATAGCCAGTTGCAGCAGCAGTTGCCATGAGTCGGGTGCAAGGCTCATTAATTAAGTTTAAGTTTAACAAATAAATAAAACAAAAAAAAACAGATTAAAACTCTTTTATGGAATAAAAACTGAAGAATATAAATAAAAACAAAAAAAAAAAAAAAGATTAAAACTCTTTTTTTATGAGGTAAAAAAAAATAAACCTCTAACTGGCGCCCGAGTAAAATGAAACGTGTCCACAAAAAAACAAATCTTGAAAAAAACAAGTAAGGATATTGTGAAAAAAACAAATCCTGAAAAAAAACAAATTCTGAAAATAAACAAGTAAGGATATCCTGAAAGAGCGAAAAGAATATCAGAAAAAGGTGATATTTAATAGAAGAACTATAATAAAAATTATTAGTAATTGAAAGCGATTGTGAACATTTAAAAAGTGACTCTAAGAAAAAAAATCATTAAAATAATCAGAAGGATACTGCGAATAAATGACTTTAATCCTTTTAAAAGTAATGCTTAATTAAAAGTGAGTCTGAAAGGAAGCGATCCCTAAAAGTACTGTATTATCAATAAAATTCGAAATAAATGATTAAAAATCTAGTGCGCGGCATCGTAGTAGCTACGGCAAACCGAACGGTGTAACGTACTTGCCCACATTAGTAAACAAACAAATGCTGCCTGAAGAGTCACAACCAGAAGAAGTAAAATCTAAAGGGGTGTCATCATTTGGAGTGCTGCCCATAATCGAACAAGCAAAGATATCAGGGATACGAGTAACAACGGAGGACATAGAATACTGTAAGAATGAAATTTATTATAGAGTAAGTCATATATTTAAAGCAAAAATTTATAATCCCGAAACTAAGAGTTGTGAAAATTTATATAAAATAAAAGCCATAGAACAATAAGGAATTTTTCTTAAAGTCAAGTAATAAAAAAAAAAATGTCAAATCCGAACAATCTGATCCGACCACCCGTTATTCCTGCAAATCCTCCACAAAACGCTTAAATAAACATGGAGGACCTAACAGCGCTTATTTCAAATTTAGTCACAGATATTTTTAGGCGGCAAGGACTGGAAATGGTCCAAGCGGCGTTAAGCCCTGGTATAAATAGACAGAACGATAGGGACCAACAGATTGACGAACGGCATAGGAATAACTTAAATGGCATGGACAAAATTCCAGACGTAGTAAAGTGTTTGAAGGAATTTTCAGGTCAGCCGGTGGAATATAATTCATGGAAGAAAAGCGTAGATAAAATATTAGAAATACATAAACCGCTTAAACGAACGCCAAAATACTACGTCATCCTCAGTGTAATTAGAAACAAAACCACAGGCAACGTCTTTTAGGGATGAGGGAACCGGTGGACTTACCACAAGCCCTCCACCTCTGCCTTAAGCCTCAAAATCAAAATTTTCGAGCAAACCATGCTCAAAACACAAGGAGAATTGCACCACCACAACTACCTCCACGACAGAGTTGTGAAAAAAGGGAAAAACAGAAATTCTACCCTCATTTATCCCACATACCTCATAATAATCAACCAACTTGGCAACCTACACGAAAATTTTTTTCAGCAAAATAATCTACAGGGGCCACCTAAGCCCCAACCTCGTCCAGAACCAATGGACACAGATCAAAGTATGCGTTCTCGGCATATAAATTATATTAATAGACCCCACCGAAATGACTTGCAGGGAAAACGACCTGGTTCAATCTCGTACCCCCAACAAAAGAAGTTACAGAGGACCTTCCATATTAATACTGAGCAAGTGCAGCCGGAAGCACCCGATAAAGCATATATTGAGCCAACAGACATTTATTTTTTAGCTTAATTAGCTCTTCGTTGCCTTTCTTCGAGGTTAAAACGGAGAACGGTGATATTTTCAGATTTTTAATAGACACAGGATCGAGCAAAAATTATCTCCAGCCACGTCTGGCAATGAAAAAAATAAAAAATTAAGGATCTTTCTACGCAAAATCAGTCGTAGGAGATATTGATATATATGAACACACTATGGTAATCCTTTTTAACTTAGAACACAAAATTAAATTCTTTTTAATGCCTTTCCTTAAGACCATTAATGGCATCCTCGGGAATGATACCCTTAGGGAACTAAAAGTCGTAATTCATACAGGCGATAATCATATGATATTGGGAAATGAAAAAAATAGGTATTAAGCAACTTTCTTCCGCAACGGCAAATAATTTGAATATAGGTAAAGTATCGCCTCAACAAAAAACGAATATGAATATTATTGCAAAAAATTTCCTAAACTGTTCATGGAACCTAATGAAAAACTAACTTATACCACAAGAATTGTGAGCGAGATAAGAACTACATCAAACACCCCAATATATACTAAACCTTATCCTTACTCCGCATCCTTGAGATCGGAAGTACAAAAACAAGTAGTAGCACTTATGAACGATGGAATCATACAACCATCTAGGTCCCCATACAATTCACCTGTGTGGATTGTGCCCAAGAAGGCAAATGCATCGGGAGAAAAACAATACCGAATGGTAATAGACTACAGGAAATTAAACGCAGTGGCGGTTGCGGACAAATATCCTATCCCGGAGATATCTGAAGTTATATCCCAACTTGGGAATAGTAAATGTTTTTATGTGCTGGATTTAAAAAGTGGTTTGCACCAGGTTCCACTCAGGAAATCTGACATAGAGAAGACCGCCTTCTCTATTAATAATGGTAAATATGAATTTACACGGCTACCATTTGGCCTGAAAAACGCGCCATCCATTTTCCAACGTGTTCTTGACGATATATTAAGAGAACATATTGGAAAATGCTGTTACGTCTACATAGACGATATAATTATCTTTAGCAGAACAGAAGAGAAGCATTTCTCTGTAATGGATGCCAATATGAAAGTTCAATTAGAAAAGTGTACGTTTTTTGAAGAAAGTGTAGAATTTCTAGGTTATGTAATATCTGCTGACGGTATTAAGACTAGCCCTGCGAAAGCGGAGGCCATTACAAATTTCCCAGAACCAAAGACCTTAAGAGAACTCCGTAGTTTTCTTGGTATGTCAGGTTACTATAGACGATTTATTAAAGATTACGAAAAAATCGCGAAACCCCTGACATCCCTTTTACGAGAGGAGGAAGGAAGATTCTCAAAAAAAAAAAAATCCGCAAATGTGAAAATCGTGTTAAGCAAGGAAGCCATAGAATCCTTCAGGAAAATTAAGAATTCACTTATTTTCGAAGATATTGTGCTCGGTTATCCAGATTATCAAAAGGATTTTGAGTTGGTAACAGACGCATCCAGCTTTGCAGTTGGAGCCGTCCCGTCTCAGAACGACAGACCAATATCTTTCATATGCAGAACACTTAACAAGGCAGAAGAACATCACGCTGCCAATGAAAAGGAAATGCTGGCCATCATATGGGCCCTGAACTCGTTGAGAAACTATTTGTATGGCTCAGCTAAAGTCAAAATTTTTACGGACCATCAACCGCTAACGTACGCACTTAGCAACAGGAACACTAACAGCAAGATGAAAAGATGGAAATCAATTCTCGAAGAATATAATTATGAGCTACACTGTAAACCATTGAAAATGAATGTAGTAGCGGACGCCTAATCTAGAATACATCCGCAAGAATTACCCATGCACACATTGTCAATAGCAACAAACTCAGATGAAAGTTCGTCACATGGGCTAATACATAGTGTAGAGACTCCCATTAACACATTTAAAAACCAATTATTCCTTAACATAGGTCCAACTTCCGAATATCAATTTAAAATAATTTTTCCCACGTATTATCGGCATATAATTACCGAACCATTTTACTCCGAAGAAAAGTTAATAGAGATTCTACGAAGATATCTCAACCCATCTGGTATAAATTGTATTAAGACGGATGAAAATATCACGGGGAAAATTCAACAGGTATACCCACTGCATTTCAACAGGTACAAGGATAGGTTCACACAGTTGCAAGTGGAAGATATAATGAACGACCAACAACAGGAGGACATAATAATCAGAACACACAATAGAGCGCACAGAAATTGTAGGAAAAATAAATTTCAAATCTTGGAAAGGTTCTACTTCCCTGCTATGGCAAGGAAAATCAAGAAAATCGTCAAACAATGCTCAACTTGTAGGGAGAGTAAATATGACCGCAGACCGAATCTACCAGAAATTAAAAAAACGCCTATTCCGACACATCCTGGTCACATATTGCATATAGATTTATATAAAACTGATAATAAGCTAGTTTTAACTGCCATCGATAAATTTTCTAAACATGCTCAAGCTGTTATAGTCAAATCTTGATCAACAGAAGATATTGCTATTTTCCTTTAGTATACCCAAAGTTATCGTTATAGACAATGAGAAGTCGTTAAATTCTGCTCCAATAACATTCATGGTAAGGGATCTATTGGGTATACAAATATTCAAGTCGCCGCCCTACAAAAGCTCAGTAAATGGACAAATAGAAAGGTTCCATTCAACCTTGTCAGAAATAATGAGATGTTTAAAAAAAGAACGGACACATAAGAATTTCGAAGAACTCCTTGACCGCTCAGTTTATGAATACAATTATTCAATTCCTTCCACTACTGGTAAAAGACCGTTAGAAATTTTCTTTGGTAGAACTGTTAGCACAGACCCCAGACAATTTGAAGAAGCAAGAAAGGATAATATTGAAAGACTCATAGGAAAACAGGAAAGAGATCTGCGATATCATAACAAGAAAAGACAGGAACCAAAAACTTATAATCCAGGAGACGTAGTGTACATAAAAATAGACCAACAACTAGGCGCAAAATTAACCCCTAGGTTTAAAAAGGAGATAGTTAAGGAAAATTACTCAACAACAATCGCGACAAAATCAAATCGCGTTGTTCACAAGAGTAATATAAAAATAGAAATATGTTTTTCTTATTTTTCAGGGTATTCAGCGAAAATTAATTTGACATCAATGATTATACTGATCATTATGACCCGAGGACAAGCCACGAACATCCAGGTATTCGAATACAGTACGGCACAAATAGTTACTGTCAATATCGGACTAGCAAAGATTCAGGACGGCACATTCAGACTAATTCACTTAATTAAAATCGATAAATACGACAGCTTTTTGACAGATACCTACAAGTACATAAATACACATATTCCGAAGAACAATGTTCTCTTCCCTATTCTGAAACAAGAGACTCAACAGACTATGGACATACTACAGACACTAAAACCTTCCAAGCACTTTCGACTAAAAAAATAAATAAACGCTTTAGGAACGGTGTGGAAGTATATTGCAGGATCACCGGATCATGAAGATTTGGAAATAATTAATAGACATTTACTAAGACTAAATGATAACAATGATGATCAGGTAGTCATTAATAAACTTTTTAATAAAAGATTAAATAACTTAACTCTAATAGCCGAAAAAAATTCAAATAGTATAAATAAAGAGCATAATGATATAAAAGAAATAATTATAAATTTCCAAAATAAAGTTAGGTTGACAAAAGAACAACTCATTAACATTGCCGCGAATCTCTAATCAAAGAGAAAAGGAAAGCGAGAAGACGATGGCAAAAGCACAGATCTCACTACCTCAAAGCTCGTCTCGACCAGTGAAAGTCAAAACTGAGGTCAACTCTGGATGAAAAAAAGAAATATCCGAAGCCCGCTACTTATCTCGTCTAGGAGCCACACAAATACTGACTATAGCCTGTACAAGGCCACAAGGCAACTACAGCGTCCTATAACACAGGAGTCTCCAATACGGATGAAAGATGGAGGATGGGCAAGGAGTAGTGATGAAAAAGTGAAAGAATTTGCTGATCATCTGAAAGAAGTATTTATTCCTAACTATACAATTTCTCGTGTGAATCCAACGATCATTAGCCCAATGGTCACAATGAAAATAAGTCTATCTCTCTTAAAGAAAAATGTTCTCTCGTTGAAAATGAATAAATCTCCTGGACACGATAAAATAACAGCGAAAATGATTTCAGAACTCCCCCACAATATCCTCAAATTAGTTTTATTTATATTTAATGCTATACTTCGAATTGGATACTTTCCTCGATCATGGAAGCTGTTTGAAATAATAATGATCCCAAAACCTGGAAAGGAACTGTCACAAATTACATCCTATCGACCCATAAGTTTACTCTCTGTTTTATCTAAACTGTCTGAAAAGATCTTTCTCCAAATGTTGTACTCCCATATTGAAGCAAACCATGTAACACCCATGCACCAATTTGGGTTTCGCAGGGGTCATGGAACGATAGAACAAGTGCACCGTATAGTAACCCAGATCAGAAAAACATTCGAAGATCGGAAATATTGCTCAGCTCTCTTTATAGACATCTCCCAAGCCTTTGATAAAGTGTGGCATGAAGGCCTTATTCACAAAATAGTCTCTTTTCTACCGGCAAATACCCACAAGCTCCTGGAGAGCTATCTGAAGGATCGATATTTTGAAGTAAAATCGAAAGAATCTGTTTCAACTCAAAGAAAAGTTTCAGCAGGGTTCCGCAGGGCAGTATACTAGGCCCAATGCTATATACCATCTACATCTCTGACATGCCTGTTCATTCCCTAATTCAAACCTTAACTTTCGCAGATGACACTGCATTCACGAGCACTAGCACTTGCCCATTAATGGCTTCTAGATAACTGCAGTCTCATATACATACATTGGAATCTTGGCTCGAAAAGTGGAAGATAAAAGTAAATGCCACTAAGAGTGTACAGGTTACATTCTTTCTTAGACAGAACAATTGCCCAGCACTCACTATTCGCGGTAGTACCATACCCGTTCATAACCATGTCAAATATTTGGGCATTCAACTTGACCGACGTCTCACCTGGAAAAATCACATTGACTCAAAAATAATACAATTGAAATTAAAAATGGGTCAACTCCACTGGCTTATTGGCTCCCAGTCTACTCTTAGTTTGGAAAATAAAATCACCATCTACAAAACCATATTGAAGCCAATATGGACATACGGCATCCAGTTGTGAGGAACGGCATCGGCTTCTAACATTAATAAGCTACAGAGAAGACAATCAAGAATACTGCGCCAAATTTGTGGTGTCCCATGTTACATTAGGAATGATAACATACACAAGGATTTAAACATTCCTTATATTTCCGATGATATAAGAAAATTAAGCAGATCATATATATCGAAGTTGTCCTCCCACTCAAACCCACTCGCTCAAAAGCTTCAACATTTTCCTGGTCATATACGGCTAAGAAGAAAGGACACGCTAGACTTGGTCCGGTGATAAACAGTTCTGCTCGCCAAAAACAAGATCTGGCAATGGCAGGATACTTTAGTTTAAGATAGAATTAAGGTTCGAAAACTTATTGTAAATTTCGAAAGAAAGATCTAATAAAGAAAATGAATGACAAAAAAAAAAAAAAAAAAAACATTAGATACGCCATACAATGGGCGAAAAATAAAATTATAAATTCAGTGTTACTTAATGAAGAAGAAATCAAATTAGTTGGCAATACTGGTTAGCAACAAGTGCAAGATTGTTGGCTCAGTAAAAATAAAAAGTTTTTAAGGTTTATACCCGTCTCAGTGCGTGCTAGTAGTACTAGCTATTTTTATAAATCCCCCAAAATTAATAAAAAGTCCAAATTATATCCATCTTTTCCCCGGTGAGAGTATTTAAACAAAATTGCCTTGCGGGCACCCGCAGTACGTGCTTGTGTTTTTGTTTTTGCGAATCACATCAACAGCTAATTAGCTGAATTGTGTGATTCGTACAAAAAAATAGTACGAATATAGCCCAACCACACGCAGGGTTTACCATAGCTTTAGGCGTATTTATAAATGGACAGGGTTACCGTGTCTACTCCCCCAGTTGGGGAACTCTCAGTTAATACGCCAGATTCGTTAACAATACCGAAACCTACTAAAACTGTAATGACACCAGTACTTAATAGTCTAAATGTAAATTCCCTTACGCCAGGAAATGCTAGAAATCGTTATGAGATTGTAATTTCTCATAATGAACCCATTGCATCCGAGGAGGCTGGAACTCCTGGACCGAAGTTCCATCGAAACGGCCTCGCAGTCCAAACTCGTCCCCGAAAAATCGCAAACAGGCCACTTTGGATGAGTACTGATTGGGTGATAGACCAAAAAATCAAAATCGATTTTCTGGGCTTGAAGTCGATGAACAGCCTAAACAAAAGGAAGTCGTTTACAAACCTCCTCCAATTTTTGTTGATAGTGTAGTCAAAATCCAACCACTAATTAAATAACTCAACGAAAAAGTAAATGAAGGATACGTTCTTAAGGTACTAAACCAATTTTCGAAAATTTTGAAAGTTTTCTAAAATAAAAATACAGAATTCTACACACATAAATTGAAAGAGGAAAGAAATTTTAAAGTAGTGTTAGGAAATCTCCATTATTCGACAGATGCGGAGGATATTGTTGATGCTCTTAAAAATTTAGGACACAACGTCAAATATGTCCACAATATAAAAAGCAGGTATACCCAACTTCTCTTGTCATTGTTTAGGATTGAATTAGAGCCCCATGAAAACAATAAGGATGTATATCAAATTAAAAGATTGCTTAACACGATCGTGTCTTTTGAACCCCCCCGACCAACGAGGGAAATCGTACAATGTTCTAATTGTCAACACTACGGACATACTAAGGCTGGGTGCCATAGAAAACCTAAGTGCATTAAATGCGCTGAGGAGCATCTATCAGTAAATTGTTCTCGAAAAGCTCCAACTGCAGATGTAAAATGAGTTTTGTGTGAGGAAAATCACTCCGCAAACTACAAAGGTTGTCAGGTCTATCAAAAGATCATTAACCTCAATAAAACCCCTTCGGCCAAAAGAGCCGATAATTCTGCCCAGCAGAAAACAACATCTCGCGTTGTTTCTGATAAAAATTTTACCTTTAGGCAACCTATTGGTTGTTTCCCCGTTTTAACAGGCCCTCGTAAAGCTGGCAAGCAGCCTGACAAGCACCCCTCGTCAGGTCCCGTAGAGTCAGCCCCTCTTATTGCTGAAAAGCAACCTGGCACCCCCGTGTTAGGCACTTTTCCCGCCTTAGGTGCAAATTACCCGGCACCTCTGCAAGGCAAGGCCGCCGAAAGGCGCCATGGATTCACATATGCAGAAACCGCTAGAAACGGAAACAATCCAAGACATAATATAAGAGAAGCTAATACAAATCCAACAGAGAGCAAATTGATCACTACACTCACTGATGAATTCCGCGAAATGATGGCGGTAATGAAGCAGATGATGCAGCAAATGACTGCAATGACCACAATGTTGGTAAATCTAATGTCTAAAATGTCATAAATTCGATCGATTGATAATGGTCTTGTGGAATGCAAACGGGTTATCTAAACACAACCTGGAAATCAAAACACTTGTAGATATGCATAATATCGACATTCTGCTTATCTCTGAAACTCATTTTACCCGTAAGGATTATTTTTCTATACCGAACTACAAATTCTATCACACAATACATCCAGATGCTACAGCACATGGAGGCTCTGGAATACTTATAAGAAACAACATAAAACATCATTTGTCAAACCCATACGCAAGGGCAGAAATACAAGCCACAACAATAGTGGTTGAAGATTGGTCCGGCCCAATAAGTATCTCCGCTATATATATAGGTAGTCCCCCAAACTCAAAATAAGTTGTAAAATGTACAAGGAGTTCTTCAAAACACTTGGTAATACCTTTGTCGCAGGTGGCGACTACAATGCCAAAAACACCCTCTGGGGCTCCAGGCTAACAACAACAAAAGGTCGTTAACTTCAATATGCAGTTGAATCAATGAACCTATACACGGATCAAGTGCACAACCGACTTATTGGCCAACAGACTGCAGCAAAATCCCCAATTTATTAGATTTTTGTGTGACAAGAGGTATTAAGAAAGAGGCAGCGCGATGTGAATCCATTTTTGATTTGTGGTCTGACCACACCCCAGTAAAGGTAACTCTGGGCAGAAAAATATTGACTGGAATCTGTTTCAACATTTGGTAAAAGCTAATGTAAATACACACATTGCTTTAAACTCAGATAACGATATAATAAATGGAGTTAGGCAGGTCTATAAAACACGATCCCCCTACTCGAACCATATAGAAGACATGGGCTAAAAGTGATTCTGAAAAAGCTGAAGCTTTCGCAAAACATCTGGAGAAAGTGTTCATACCTAATGAACAACATGGTAATGCCACTTTTCTAAATGAGCTGCACAACTTTCTAAATGAAGACTACCATATGAAATTACGATTTACCACCTGCGAAGTTAAAAATATAATTGCTGATTTAAAAGACCGAAAAGCCCCGGGATACGACTTGATCACTGCTAAAGTCTTAAAAAAATTGCCTCAGGAAGGCTTACAGCTTCTAACAATATTATACAATGCAATCATTTTAAAGCTGTACATTCAGCCACGATGGAAAATATCTCAGGTGAAAATAATACGAAAACCAGGAAAACCTCCTGAAGAAACCTTCTCTTATAGACTCATAAGCCTCCTATCTATACCATCAAAAGTCCTCGAAATTTTATTTCTCCGAAGATTAAACCATATAATAGAGTCAAAAAAACTAATACCTGATCACCAATTTGGTTTTAGACAGGGACATGGGACGATTGAACAGGTTCATAGATTAGTTGAACTGATAAATAAATCTTTCGACACGAAAAAGTATTGCAATGCGGCATTTCTAGACATTTCAGAAGCCTTTGATAGGGTATGGCACGAAGGTTTATTATTCAAATTGAAGAAAATGATACCCACGAATTTCTTCATTTTTCTGAAATCTTATTTATCTGAACGAATCTTTTTTGTTAAACACGGCGAAGACATGTCGGAGATGCTTAAATCACATGCGGGAGTACCTCAGGGCAGCGTTATTGGTCCTACCTTATATCTGATTTTCACTTCGGATCTACCCACAGAAGGGACTCTTATCGGAACGTTTGCAGACGATACAGCTGTTCTTGCCACTGACGTCAACCCGGATCAAGCATCTAGAAAATTGCAAAAACATCTCGATACCATAACAAAATGGCTGCAGAAATGGAGAATAAAGTCAAATGAAATGAAATCGGTTCAGGTAACGTTTACACTTCGGAGAGGATGTTGCCCTCCCGTGTTTATTAATAATGTTGAAATACCTCAAGCAATTGATGCAAAGTATCTAGGCATTTATTTGGCCAGAACACTGACTTGGAGAAAGCATATATTTACAAAAAGACTGGCCTTGGGGCTCAAACTAAGATCCTTAAATTGGCTTTTGAATGGCAAATCCAAATTATCCGTAGATAACAAATTAAAAATCTATAAATGCGTCTTAAAGCCCCTATGGACATATGGAATCCAGTTATGGGGGACTGCAGCAATCTCCAACCTTGAAATATTGCAACGCTTTCAATCCAAAGTACTGCGAACCATTACCGGTGCACCCAGATACTTCTCAAACAAACAATTGCATAGAGAATTCAAAACACCCTTCATTAAGGAAGAAGTCAAAAAATCGCTAGATACATGAATCATATTCAACAACATCCGAATCAGCTGGCGTCCAATCTGATAAGCGAAACACCATTATTTACCAGACTAAGGAGGAGAACCACACAGGACCTGGCTACTCAGGACGAATATAGCAGTAGGAACTCTCAAGGAAGTGTTCCCGAATAAAAATAAAATTTTAGTATATAAGTAGTATGTAGACCAATGCAAATATTACTGAATGTCCAAGGACAGATTGTAATAAATACAGAATTTAAAAAAAAATGCCGTTCAATAATGCATAAGAGGCATTAGAAATATCAGATATAAATGTATTAAGTAATCAAATGACAATTGTTTATATGATAAAAATTCCACTAACGTCACACGAAACTTTCCAAAAATTAATGTTGAAAGTTGTTATAACTAAAGAAAATGTCGTAATTAAGATAGATTTTGACGAAATATTAAAAGCTAAAGAGAAAATATATGTAATTGAAAAACAATGTAAAGATTATAATAGAATTAATATTTGTAGTAACAATCAAATCATAGATTTAGGAAATGAGACTTGCTTTAGTAGAATTATATACGGTTTTAACTCCACATGCATTACCACAAACGGACACCATATACCCAGAATAGACGAAGTAAAACCAGGTGTGCTTTTGTTAAATAACTTCAATGGAAGCATTGAGATCAACTCGGAAATCCGAAATATAACTGGAACTCATCTAATTAATTTCTACAATTCAACAATCAAAGCGAATGGAAAAATCTACAGTAACTACGAGAGTATTCCTTTAGAGGCTATGCCAGCTATTCTCCAGCCAAATCCATTAACCTCACTTCATATGGACATACAATCTTTAGAATCACTAAATGAGCTGCACATCAAAAATACCAGGAAAATTGGCAACCTTAACACTCTTACAGTAACATCTGGGACAGTATCAATTAACGCTATCACAATTATAATTTGTATAATATTGATTCTACACCTATCTTGGAAGAAAAGTCAAATAAAAGTCACTACAAAACAACTAACTACAATTCCACCACCTACCGAAAAAAATTTGGATACAAAACAACCAACCTACATCAGTTTTTCCAACCTATCATATCCATGAAACGCTTGAGGACAAGCGATTTAAGAAGGGAGGAGTTAACAACACAAAAGTTTTCACCCGTTAATAAAACTTCCCACAGAATCAGAAGTGCCAAGCAATCATTTTCATCAAACAATTGGATCACACCATTGGCACATGCCAAATAAATTTATTGACAGAGGAAACCGACTTCCGCCACATGCAGACGATTTTCCCAATAATTGTTTACTAAATTTTATTATAGTTCTTAGGAATTAAATCAGTCTGATAGCCAGTTGCAGCAGCAGTTGCCATGAGTCGGGTGCAAGGCTCATTAATTAAGTTTAAGTTTAACAAATAAATAAAACAAAAAAAAAAAAACAGATTAAAAACTGAAGAATATAAATAAAAACAAAAAAAAAAAGATTAAAACTCTTTTTTTATGAGGTAAAAGTAAATAAACCTCTAACTAGTGTAACACGGGCTGGATATTGTTCCAGTTGTGCTTATGCTGATTAATGTGGAATTGTGAGTTTACTTTTTCATTCACCTAGATTTTTTGCGTAGTGTTAATGAAAGCAAGTCTGGGTGATTGAACTGTGAATGCACAATTACATCAAGTTTTTTGGTTTTCGGTCACACAAGGCATAGCCAAGTAGAGTTTAGGGTAGGTTAAGGTTTTATATAAATAAACGCGACACACCAGGTGGTGATAATCAGAAAAAGAAAGAAAACGCTTCAATGTATTTTGTTCTCTCCTGAGGTTAAATTAACTTTTTCCGTTCCAGGTAAACTCCCATAAGTGCTGCAGAGCGCTGTATCAAGTGCGCGAGCCCGCGCCTTTATCAAAATACGCAGGCAGAGGTGATACGCTTCTTCGGATAGGGAAGACACAAACACAGTGATACCGTAGAAACCTACTGTAATCACACAACACTGTGATCCAGTAGGCCCCTACGGAAATAAGAGGTGTGTTCAAAAAAAAGGTGAATTTTGAAATTTCGCGGTTTGCGTACATTCGACTTTCGATTATTATTTTTTTTTATGTTGATACACTCATCTCGAAGATATGTTGATGGTTTTATCCATATAGCATGTTTACTATATAGCATGTTTACTGTTGTTTGTGAGAGGCATAAATAAGACAATTGTTTTGCGGCTTCGGCGATTTTCTGCTATCGAAAAAAATGAATCAAAGAAGTTGCATCAAAATGTTGTGTGAAAATGGAATTAAGTGCTTAAAAACACTTGAAATATTGACAGTGGCATACGGTGAGAGTAATCTGAGTCAATAAAATGTCTGCAAGTGGTACAAGCTTTTCACAGAAGGTCGAGAAGATGTGAATGAAGCCCATCAACAACCGACGAAAATGTTGAGAAAGTGATGAAAATTGTTATGGAGAATCGTCGAATCATAATTAGAGAAATTGCTGAGGATGTCGGCATATCGGTTAGCTCATTCCATACAATCTTTACGGAAATTTTGGGCATGAAGAGTGTGGCAGCAAAGTTCGTTCCAAAATTACTGAATTTTGACCAAAAACGACGTCGCTTGAGTATCGCTCTGGAATTATTGAATGACGTCAACGATGATCCAGATTTGCAAAAGAGTCATAACTGGTGACGAATCATGGGTATATGGTTATGACATCGAAACCAAAGCCCAATCGTCCCAATGGAGGAGTCCATTAGAGCCAAGACCAAAAAAGCACACCAAGTTTGATCAAATGTCAAGGTTTTGCTCACTGTTTTCTTCGATTACCATGGCGTAGTGCATCAGGAGTTCTTACCACAAGGTCGTGCGGTAAATAAGGAATATTACCTTGAAGTTATGCTCCGTTTGCGTGAAGCAATACGAAAAAACGACCTGAATTGTGGAAAAAAATCATGGCTTTTGCATCATGATAATGCGCCTGCTCACTCATCTTTGCTTGTGAGAGATTATTTGGTCAAGAAAACAAAACACCGTTATCATGCCTCAGCCACCGTATTGACCAGATTTGGGGCCCTGCGATTTTTTCCTGTTCCCAAGATTGAAGAAACCCATGAAAGTACGGCGTTTTGCTCCGATTGAGGATATAAAAACCGAATTGCCGAACACTCAAAATACTTGTCTTATTTATGCCTCTCACAAACAAACTAAACATGATGAATAAACTTACAGCGTTTATACTTACTTATAATAATTTGAAATTAAACTAATTAATAATCAATTTGTACTTCAAAAATGTACTTAATTTGAATTGATAATCAATGTATAAGTCATATTCAATCGTGAATTGAGTTTGTTTAACTATGCTATAAATTTTACTTGTTACCTATTGTGAATTGATTAATGAATTGTAACAAGATAAATTGTAAAGTGACAAGTTAAGTTAGTATGCCAAAAACGGCACTTCTTTGGATCACATTATCGCGAGTAGTCATTTTTACCTTCATTTCGAATTCTACATTAAAATTACTTATTATAACGTGAACAGAACTTCCGTTCTTCACCAATCATTTCATAAGCATTTATGGTAAGGTATAACCTGCTATTCTCAAGAATATATCCACTATCTCCTTCCTTCGGCGTTTAATTCTACCTAAATCTTAATACAATTTATCGTTGTACGAGAGATTGTAAATATATAAGGCTATACTCAATTTCTAGAGCTAACCCACTATCGCAAAACAGGTGAAATCTGTCTTTACCAAAGAAACAGTCCACATCCTAAGAACCACAACTTCGCTGAAGATCGATTGGAATCCACGTCAACCGCTATCATCAAACTCTCTCCAAACGCGAACACCAATCGACCCTTCCCCCTTAGCACAAACGTTAACGTTTATTTATGGTCCTTCGATAGAGAACATCAGCTCCACAACATCATTCTCATCACCCGTTTACTGTCACAATAAGTAACTCCATCAATTAAGCAGAAGCGATGAGTAGTTTAGTTGGTTCCCAGAGACGGTAAGTGAACTAAACTTGTTATGTGAGTAATCGTACGCCTGTAATTGTGAAGTAAAAAACAAAAAACGAAAAAAAACTAATAAAACTGAAATTTTGGAAAAACCACACAGAAATTGCCAAATATATACATTGCGGAAATTTCTCGTTAGTAAAACTACAATTACAATAAATTTGTTGAGTTTAGTAATTTAACATTCATATGAAATATTGCTGTGGAAGAAAAAATTAGAGGAACATATCGCCCGTTATGACGTAAGTAAGCAATTTTAATCACTGCATAATACATACATATGTATATTAAACATATGTATATTAAAAAACGGAATTTTGTAAAATAAAGAAAAAACGGTTCACCCTAATAGTTCAGTTGCTCATATTCATAACAGCACCTAGAATAAGCAAAAATTAAAAAATATATAATCATCATTATTATCACCATCATTATCATCATCAAAAGCAGCAAAAATAACTGTCGCGTCCTAAGAACAAAATCTTAAAATTTCTTTTAATAGCAGTTTCTTCCGCGCTCACTTCTTTATTTTCTTTTGTCTATAATTTCCGTGCAAAGGAAACTTTGCTGCAGTTTGATTTTGCCTTTTACCAACGTCTTCCAACACAGAGAGCAGTCTCTCTTTCATCACACAAAATTACACAAAAATAATAAGAGTCTTCTATCACATTTTGAAGTCGTGTCAGCTATTAAAAGTTATCACTGTTTCTCTTTATATATATATATATATTTATCGCTTTGCAAAGTACCACAGAGAATTAAGACAATATCATCTCTCTTATAAACATATGCAGTCGCAAGTGCTTGATATTATCATCAGTTAAGAGAGATAGTTTTGCGTTTGAAATCTCAGCAAACAAATTTATCTCTGTCGAACAAATCATACCACCAGCTGTTACATGTCTGCCATGATATTCTACAGCCTACATTGCAAAAATTATACAATAAATTGCAGAAATAAAACAATTTTCAATTAAAATTTATAAATTGAAATTTATAGACCAGTTCTATAAAATGATTACAAAGTGAAATTTTTTTTTCAAATAAAATAAACTGAAAGCAACAATACCAAATAGAAAAGCAACAAAAAAAAGTCGAACAAAAAACTTTAACAAAAATTTTATATTATCGTGTTTATTACGTATTAAACAAGAAAAAAAAGTATTTAACGATTTATTCTAATTTCAAAATTTTTACTACGAAGAAATTGAACAATATAAATTTAATTTAAGCAAATTTAATGTTTGCTTCAAAGTTTCAATATGAAATATTTTGTTCTCAACAAATTTCAACATTTAACAAGAGACCTTCTCTTATTTACTCGGATCAATATACGAATACATACTACTTTAAAACAACATTGAAGATTGGTATGTCATGAGAATTGCTGCATTAACAGAATTTATTGAAAAATTTTAACAATTTATTCCACTTGATCCAGTACGCGAGACATTAGTTAATACGATAAATCAAAGAAGTTATGTCAAATAATTCGGCAATTGCAAATATCTGAAATAATAAACTGTTACTATTCTTTGTGGCTACGAATATTTGATAATTTTATAATATTTCATAACCGATCACCAATCAAAAACAAATTTTAATTTCGTTGGTGGAAAACGACCGAAGTAAAGCCTTTGAAATCTTCCAGATTGTGCTTTATCATAATACAGAATTTTATTTTTTTGCTCGCGATCGAGAAATTCAAATAAATTAATCATTGCAATATTTTGCACATTATAAACCACAATTACCAACAAGTTACTATAATATTATTTCGAGGTAATATATATGTATATACGCTGTACTGGATTAAAAAGATTTATACATTAATAATTCTGATGTGGAAATCTTCGATAAAAATTACAATGAACATTTATTCGGCAACGATATAAAAATAAATAAGAATCTATGAAATGTTTGGACAGCATTCCAAGTGCATAGTATTCAAAAGTATTTTAAATACACTACCACTAGGTATTTAAAGACTTTATAATATCTACACTTTTCTTTCAACAATTCTAATACCGCTAATCTTTAAATTGTATAAGCTATTACCATACAATTGGTAATTTAAATCCGCTAGATCTCAGAGTCGTATCGATTGAACATAATCGTTTAAAATACTTAACTTAGGCTAACGAAGAAACTCATTTGCAAGTTACAAATAGTCTTTTCTGATATCACTGCCGCACTTTGTAGTATTTACTACAATTGTACTCTAATTTCAATCCAGAATTAATTGTCTGTCTCAGAAAATTTTTGAAAATGTTGTATCACAAAAGAAAACAAATGATCAGCCAGGCCTCAAGCCTGCGCCTGACAATGATATTCCTGGTACTTCTAAAACTCATGATAAGTTTTTGTTTGATTGCGATCATCTAATTATGCTCTGCTCAAACATTGAGGAGATTAATATTGAGGATCAAACTGATACTATACTTGAAATCAGATTAGATGATTTAGACAATTAGTGGAAGCGAATGCAAATCACATATGAAACTCTGTTACTGTCACCAGAATCCGCAAATACCAGAGATTTTAAGGAAAATGCACAACTTAAATTCGGTGCCTGTTCGGAAACATATTATGTCGCATGGTCTTACCTAATAGACATGATAAGAAAGTCAATTGTGTAATCCAATTTCTTCAAATTGGACAGGGATCACGTCTCCTCATATTACAAATGATATATCTAATGTTTACTCAAAGTTCCACCCTGCGACACTAACATTTTTTCGGGCGGTTACGAAGAATGGCCAGCTTTCCGTGATATGTTCACGGCAGTCTACGGTAACCATCCTAAGCTCTCTCGGGCCCAAAAGCTTTACCATCTTCGAAACAAGACTGAAGGTAATGCTGGGACGATTGTGAAAAGATATTCCTTGATCGACGAAAATTTTGAATTAGCGTGGAATGCTCTTAAGGCTCGCTACGAAAATAAACGCGTTTCGGTCGACAAACAATTACAAATTCTGTTCAATATCCCGCCAACAACTACGAAAAATAGTGAATCTATTCAAAAGATTCAATCCCAAGTCAACGATTGTTTATCGGTACTAAAATCGCTTAACGCTTCAACTGAAGGATGGGATCCAATACTCATTTATTTGACGTCGACTAAACTCCCTGATGAGACTCTCTCTCTTTGGGAGCAATCGCTAAAATCTCATCGAGAATTACCTACATGGATTCAAATGGATGAATTTTTTTACAAATAGATACGAAGTCGTCGAGCGAATCTCAAGTATCAGGTTAACAACAAACAATCGCAACTTAACTCAATCATCACCTAGATCCTAAATGCAAACTTATTTATCTCGAGATAAACTTAATGCTGGCTGTTTACTTTGTAAGTTAGATCACAGCATTAGAATTTGTCTCAAATTTAAGAAATTCACAGCAAAGAATTTACTTCGTCTACAATAACAAATATTGTAACAATTGTCTGTCCCCATCTCATAACAAAAATAATTGCAAAAGTAAAAATACGTGCCTAGTATGCAAAACAACGCATCATACCTTACTTCACATGAAGACCAAATCATTTCCAAATTCGCCTATAGATGAAACATCTCGCGATGAAAAACTACGCTATCAAAAAAAAATCGCAAGGTCTCAATGACCAACCTATTACCTCTTCTCAAGCCCGTTCTTCACATATTCAAGTAAATTTTTCGTCCAACGATAAAACCATATTCTTCGAGCGGCATTAGTGCATATTCAGCTCAGAGGTGAACTCTTCACCACTAGAGCATTAATAGATCCAGGTTCTCAAAGAAAATTTGTGTCTGAAAATCTTCGAAATCTTCTCCAACTTCCGTATCGTAATACACATTTCGACATTGCCAAAGACAAACCTCAAACAAAGAATGCGAAATTAGCATATTTTCTGTCAAACAAAATGTATCTTTCACTATCAATGCTATTGTTTTACCGAAAGTAACAAAACGTATTCCAGCCACCTCTTTCCAAGTTTCCAATCCCGAAGATTTACAACATTTGGACCTAGCTGACCCATATTTTAACAATAGATTTGGTATTAGGAAACGATTCAGAACGGTTTATCAACCTGGACGGAATCAGAAAGAGCATTTGTGGAGACACCTTCGCTTACAATAGAATCTTTGGCTGGGTTCTCAGTGGTCCCATGAAGACTGAACAGATTCAGGCTTTCACCACTAACGTATTTCAATCCGATAGGCATGACCTGAATGATCTCTTAAGAAAATTCTGGGAGCAGGAAGAAATTCCAAGCTCAAAACAAATCTCTGAATCAGACACCTTTTGTGAAGAGTTTTACCAGAAAACAACAATGCGTCAACCTCATGGCTAACATATTGTCAGGCTGCTATTTAAAGAAGAATTTATCAAAACCATTTTCCTTGGATCATCCAGATTTCTGGCCCTCGGTCAATTCTCTCGAATGTAACAGACTTTGTCTAAAAATCCTGAACTAAGAAATCAATATAAAAATGTTCTCAATGAATATTTAGATCTCGATCACATGGAAGAATCTTCTTCAATGGAAAGTAGCTCCGAAAATAGTTTCAATTCTTATTATGTCCCTCATCATGCCGTAGTCCGTCCCGAACACAAAACGACAAAGGTTCGTGTTGCGTTTAATGCCTCCCGCATAACTAAATCGGGGTTTTCGCTCAACGATGGTTTGCACACAGGCCCAACACTTCAAACGGACATAGTATCGACAATTCTTGTCATCTAGGCTTTGTCATCTCTATTTGTCTTATTTGCATATTTTTCTTGCGCATGCAATCTCATGCGCAGAATGCTCCAAACGGAATTTTATATCTCTCGCTTAAAGCATAGGGTTAAAGGCATAACTCACAAATGTTGCCTCATATACAAACAAAGACAATGTGCCCAAATGATGGCGGAAAGGTGTGCGTTTACGACACCCTTTCACACAACCGGTGTAGATTTTGTCGGTCCATTTGAACTAAAAAGTTCCACCATTCGTCAAGCCCGACGAATAAAGGGACATGTAAGCGTATTTGTATGTTTTTTAACAAAGGCGATTCATCTTGAAGCCTGTTCAGAGCTAACTTCAGAAGCATTCGAGACCGCATTCGCGCGCTTTGTTGGGAGGTGAGGACTCCCCCATAGGGAAGTTTCCGATAACGGTAGAAATGTTATCGGAGCTAGCAGAGCTCTTCTCCGATAATTTTGACAGTTTCATACTACCTCATCCAACGACATTTCCAAGAAATACGATACTCATGGCTTTGAATGGAGCTTCATTCCGCCACACGCACCTCACATGGGTGGCCTTTGGGAGGCTGCTGTAAAGTGCTTTAAATACCATTTAAAAAGAACTGCAGGCTCTCATAAATTCACTTTCGAGCAATTCACTACAGTACTCGCTCGAATAGAGAGAGTGTTAAACTCTCGCCCAATCTCCGCAATGTCGGAAGATCCCAATGACCTTACAATCCCGGTCATTTCCTCAAAGGTGCACCTCTCCTAACAATGCCCGATTTAACCCCACAAAAGTTACCTCTCATCAACCATTGGTTGAAGCTAAATGGGTTCCATCATGAATTCGTTATTTGATGGAAAGAAGACTACCTCAAAGCTCTTCATAAGCGCTATAAGTGGACAAATTCCACTCCCAACTTAAATAAGGGGGATTTAGTCGTAGTAATGGATGACTTACTACCCCCAAGCGAATGGCGGTTTGGAAGAATAGAACGACCACACTATGGATCAGACGAAAAAATACGCGTTGCAGAGGTAAGAACCTCAACTGAAATTATCACACGTCCTATAGTCAAATTATGTTATTTACCCTTTAACGAACCTGAATATTCAACATAATATTAGACAAGACTTACGCTTACATTGTTGATTGAAACCTTTCATAACACATGATGATGAAAAACTTTGTCGAACAAATGTTTCTGTGTTTAAGTTATTCCAGATCAGCCAAAAATAAGCAACAACTATAATCTAATGTATACAAGTGTATGCTTTGTAAATCCTATCATTCTGTCCGATTCTGCAACAAATTCTTGGATATGGACTCTGAACAAAGGAACCGAGTTCACAAGTTCGCCAAACCAAACCAAAACATAAACCAGCAGGTCAACAGCCAGCTCCAGATCAGTATATTTTGTCCGAAGCTATAAAGTCACTGGCAACGGTCTTATGCGCAACACAAGTGCCCGCACCAAAATCAGGACGGCGGCATGTATAAACTTACAGCGTTTATACTTACTTATAATAATTTGAAATTATATGTAAATTAGTTAATAATCAATTTGTACTTCAAAAATGTACTTAATTTGAATTGCCAATCAATGTACAGGTCGCATTCAATTGTGAATAGAGTTTGTTTAACTATGCTATAAATTTTACTTGTTACCTATTGTGAATTGATTAATGAATTGTAAAAATATAAATTGTAAAGTGACAAGTTAAGTTAGTATGCCAAAAACGGCATTTATTTGCATCACATCATAGCGAGTAGTCATTTTTACCCTCATCTCGAATTCTACATTAAAATTACTTATTATAACGTTAATAGAACTTCCGTTCTTCACCAATCATTTCATAAGCATTTATGGTAAGGTATAACCTCCTATCCTCAAGTATCTATTCACTATCTCTAATCCCTTGGGGTTTAATCTCTTGTTTTTTCTTCCTACCTAAATCCTAATACAATTTCTCGTTGTACGAGAGATTGTAAGTATCTAAGGCTATACTCAATTTCTAAAGCTAACCCGCTATCGCAAAACAGGTGAAATCTGTCTTTACCAAAGAAACAGTCCACATCCTAACAACCACAACTTCGCTGAAGATCGATTTGAATCCACGTCAACCACTATCATCAAACTCTCTCCAAACGCTAACACCAATCGACCCTTCTCCCCTTAGCACAAACGCTAACGTTTGTTCATATGATATATGGATAAAACCATCAACATATCTTTGAGATGAGTGTACCAACGTAAAAGAATAATAATCGAAAGTTGAATGTACGTAGCCCGCGAAATTTTAAAATTCACCTTATTTTTCAACACACCTCGTACACAACATTTGGCGTATCCTGTCTACAGACCAAACATCGTTTTTACAGGTAGAACCGGTCTTTGGACGGGATAATCGCGTTTAGTGTGAGAGTTCTTGGGATCAACAATCGTTCTAGATTTTAGGAAAAGATTGCCAGATTTTCAGTATTTGGGAGATTAGTGATCACAACATTTGTAGTGATAATTGGTGAAAACTATTTAGGCATTGGTTCCTACCTTTATTTTGAGCAATCCCAAAACCTGCAGACAGAAGTATACAAATTTATGAATAGATGCAAACTAGCATCAAAACGAATACCGCACGATACAGTAGTTGACTTTATTGAAATTACCTTCGTATCTTCGTTTCGGTGGACGAAGTGTTATCTCTGATCAAAGCGACGTACCTGCGTACTCGATCGCTGGATTGCGTCCTTAGGAAAATACATGAAGCGCGACAGCATTTTGTCGAAAATATTCGGCAATTTGCTAGGCGGCTTCAAACTCTATCATGCACGGACCGCACCATCCTGTTAGAAACATACCAGGTAAGGAAGGAAAGTAAGAAACTAAAAGATTCATTTACATCGGCTTTACGGGATCCGATGCTTAGGGGACGAATGTTGGCTAGTCCGGCAATCAAATTAGATGAATTATTGGATGATATTTTGGTTGCTCAGACAACGTTAGGGAAAGGGGAGGAGCCCTCTGTCGACCATATTGGGTTCCAGAACACACTTTGTCCCGAACGAGATTTGGGTGGAAATACCAATGGTATGGACAAGATGGCAGGTCTTATAGCAACGCTGGTACGGCTGCTGAAAAGAGTGGACAAGGAGCCAACTCCAAATCACTAGACGGAAAAATCACAAGTAGCCTTGGATGGGAAGAGTGTACAGCCACCACCGTACTCATTTTGCAACAAGCTAGGACATACAAGAAATGTATGCTGGACAAGAAAAAACACTCCATATTGCGCAGAGTGTCACACATATGGCACGAGTCTGATAGGAATTGTAGAAAAAAGGACCATGGCAAGGGGAAGATCACAAACAGGGTTTATAATGCTTCAACTGTGGTAAGCCGGGACACATAAATGCTAAGATCAGATAAACACAACCCATACAGGACCAGAAATGGGGAATACCCTTAGCGAAGTCAAACGGGGGTAATATTTCGTGTTCCTAATTCAGTGAGGATACCCAAAACTGAAATTTTCGACCATGGTGAAATTTTCTCAAATTTCGCGTCGCACCTAGCGGACTTTGTTTTTGTAAGGTTGCCATGCAAGGAAGCGAAGAGAGGGAGTGTTGTTCTCTTGGTAGATAGTGGAGCCGATACTAGTCTTGTAAAACGGAGTTGTCTGCCAGAGGGAGTAAAAATTGACGAATTCCGCCGAAAGAAGTTGCGCGGTACATTTGGGGGAACTTTCCATACTGATGGATCGGTAGATAATTTCCATGCTGACTCGGAACAATTATACTTCCGAATGCACTGCCCGGATCAGGAAAACAATCTCCCAGCTGATGGAATTTTAGGCCGTGACAACTTATGGGGACGCTCAGTCACTGATACTATCAATTTAACTCTAAAACTAGTATCAAAGGACTTCCACGACAGTCCACTAGTGAAACACGCCGGAGTAAAAGGAAAGATGTGAAACATTACATTAGTAGTTGTGCAAAATGTCACCGGAATAAATGTGCTTAGAAAGCTGAGATGTCTATAGTGTTTTTGAATACTAGAGGTATTCGGCCATTGCAAGAGACATACAGGAACAGTCCAAGTAAGGTAATTACTCACGGCGAAATGAGAAATTTATGGAAAAGCGAAGGACGCAGGAACATTTAGGACAGTATTTAGAAAAAAAATATGAAAGTATAAGTAAAACTTAGCGGGAACATGAACGGCACAACTGAATGTGGGTCAACGGAACCGGAACCGGAAATTTTTTAGGAAGCTAGATTGGAATGACCCCAGTTATGATGAATAAGAAATAGGAGGAGTACATGGAAAAAAGGAAAATGAAAGGTTATGGGGAATATAAATAATTTTTAAAATACTCGAGAGCAATTGACCTCGAGAGGGGAAAAACTATATTAAAAGTAGAAAGAGAAGTATATTCTAGAAGATATGTTCATCGCAGGAACTGGCTAGGACACCTCGTTACTATTACGGACGGGGTCAACGCCTATATGGACCTAGCCAGGGGTCTATCATATTCATACTTGCCGACGACGGGTGAAATTCTTTGGTGAATGAAATTATAGGTTTCAGGTGACAAAGGGCGTGGTTAGACTAAGTTTCTTCTTCTTCCAACTGAATAACGGAAAAAGGCCGTGCGAAGGAAATCTGAAGATCCAGCTAGATGACAGAGATGAAAAACTGACGCTCAGTCTGGAACGCTGCTGAATATTAATGTCTGCCCCAGAAAAATTAAGAAAAAAGTAATTTTAAAAAAAGGCAAATAAGAAATTGTAAAAAACAAAATTTCTTTTTGAAAAGAGGTTAAAAAATACATAACATCAATGAATTCTGCATGAAAAATAAGGTATTGCGTAAACTCCACAAGAGAAAAAAGCACAAAAAAGTACAGTTGTTAATATATGGGGAATGAGAAAAAGAAACCAGAAAGGGAAATATCAAGAATTTGTTTAAAAAAATCAGTTTTTGAAAAGAAAAAAAAGTATATAGGTGAAAAAACAAAGAATTTATAAATAATGCATACATAGATATAAAAAAAATTATAAATAATAATAAAAAATACAAAAAGAGGTAAAAAAAAATAAATAAGAAAAGGAGAAATTTTTGTTTAAGAAGATATGTTTAGAGAAAAAATAAAAAATTAATAATTTAGAAAAAAAAAACTAGATGAACCAAAAGTAAATATAAGCTGTATGCGGGATTGAACCTGCGGTAGTCGCGTTTATTAATCATAATATAATATAATAACGTACACATTTTTTACGCTATCCTCTAAATAAACAAAATGCTGCATTCAGATTTGCATTTTAAAGCGCAACGTCTTGTTTTTTAGAAAAGAAATCACTTTAACTTTGACAATTGTAATACGTAGAAATACTTACCTGAGTACCCAAGAAGCACGTCGCCTGTCCAAGTCTCAGTTGACACCAGAGATCCACTCGAACCATTATATTCATTGCAAAGTTAAGTTCGCAGCTGAACGTAGTCAGTCGTTTTTTAGCCGACTGAAGTTACCTCTAGAAAATGATAATTTTTTCAGAATTTTGACTCATAACTCCGATATCGTTTTGATTATTCCAATCAAGTGTACTAGCTTTTCCGTTGGAGAATTTTATTTCAGAGCTCCATAGCAGCATTATTGAGTTTTGGTCTCATTCAGAGCAAATCCATTGTATTAAAAAAATTAAATCCATTATTTTTCCAATAGTTGACTTTAGTCTCGCGTTGTACAAGTGCGATCGGGTTTCCTTGGTAGGCGTTGAAAAATTACTCAAACAGCTCTATGATAAATAGACTCTGTATTATTTAAGCGCTCGTCAAAAATGGACACCAATTTTTCTTCGATAAAGACGAAGACGCGAGCTATTCGGCTGAAAATATGAATACTGTATAAGGACTTGATGTTGTAAAAGCTAATCACGCGCAATTTTGGTTTCGTCGAATCCTTTCCAGTAATTCTAATGCCAAAATAACGGAAATCGTCAAGCACGACCGCCATACATGCGCAGCTTTGGCTTTCAGGAGCTAAACATTGCATAAAACACCATTTGGAACCATTTTTTTCGGACACTATTCCAGAGATGTTTGTACCGTATAAGATACCTTTTTTTCTCTTTCTCCTCCAAAATTGAAGTTTCGTCAATTGTTACATGCAGAAATGTTTATAACTTTGAAATTAACTCAATTGTCTTAGTTTGAGATTGAAAGATTTTCAAACATAGAAATAGAAATATATGGACACAAAGTAATTGAACATTTCTGCATACTAGCATTTAACATGGTGTTTAGTCTATTCCGTAGGTTGTATCAAACAAAATCAATCAAAAGAGTTTTTAGTGTTAAAGTTTCTGTAACTTTTTATTTCCAGTCGTAATTTCCAAAATTTTCAGATACTTCAAGTAACAAAAGACGTAGTTTTCCAAAATACGTAGTTGATTCGAAATACGAAATCGATTAATAACTTTCAACTACGTGCGTCAATATTCTTACTCGCATAGGATTTACCGCATAAACGGCAATGTTGAAGCTGATAGCATCACATGTTCCACTCAAAGCTATAGTACAGCTTTCAACATTCAACTTGTTGCCGGCTAGGACCGCAAAGGACGTGGTTATCCAGTAAATATACAATGCAATACAATTAACGAAAATTCAGTAACTTAACATTTGGTAACTTATAGGATATATTGTATGGGTTACAGAGGAAAGTGTAATTTACAGAAATAAAAGCAATGAACATCCTACTAAGTAGAAACTACAGGGTTTCGGAAAAGCGAGCTATTTGTGTTAGGAGTACTAGAAAGGCTGTGACAAAGCCACCTATTTTCATTCTGAGGCTCAACTTCAGCAATCACTTAACGTTGGGTGAATTTAATACAATAAAATAAAAGATTAGAACCTAAAAATATACGGATACATAGATGAAATCGGTAATTTGTATGGAAGATGCCAGAAAGGGTGGGCAATACGGTACTATTTCAAATCCAGAATTAAGTTTATAAATTTAAGAGGTTTCCATATAACTGAAACTAAAAACGTATGCCTTAGGTTAGTCATTTGTGTGGGAGATAGCAGAAGGGCATGATTAGTCCGACGATATCTTTAAATTTTACTGAGAATTAAAAAGGGTCAAATGGAATTTTAATTTGTATGGAAGGCATCAGAAAGGGTAGGTCGACATAGCCAATATACAATCCCTCCAAAATCCTGCCTGAATATTAAGCAGTGTCAAGTTGCAAGAAGTTCCATAAAGATTTTTGACAGTTATCGAGTCTACCAGCCAGATAGAACATCGGTCAATCGATTTAAAAAGTCATGAATCACATTTGGTCAGAATATGCTTGATAGCACAGGCACTTGATCCTGAATGTTACATTTCTGAAAATATGAAACCAGCACAGAAATTTGAGTGCGATGAACTGATTTAAAAGAGGGGGAAGTTATAACTTACTGAAGTCTTTCCCTTAGAAATTTTATAGGAGCCATTTGTGTAAAGCATCATAAGGGGCGTGGCAATGCAGATGATTGATTATTCCCAGAACGAGGTTTATTAAAAGTATTGTGCTTGCTAAATTATAATAAATTAAGCTAAATTCGACGATAGATATTAATTTGGGATATGCAGGTTAAATTAGATAAAATATGTTATTGTGGCACCAGCAACGGCGCCGCATTCGGTTGGTTTTCCCAAACTTAACTAATTATTTGACTAATGCAATTGACACAAATTTAAGTTACTGCAATCTACTAATAAGGGTTTATACGATATAAACCAAAGTCGTTAAATCGAACAATTTGAGGTACCAGAATGGGGGGCAATGCAATTTGCTTTAATTTTCAGAATAAAGTTTATCAAGCGCAAAATGTATCCCAAATTCGACAAAATTTAGTGCAACTATTTGAAAGATATGAAGCTACGAACATATGTGTCATTTGTGTGGGAAGTAGCAGAAGGTTAGTACAGGTTCCGAGAGTACATAGATAAAGATGTGTTGTGGTATCGTTCCCATCGGGGCCTTTGACAATGACACACACATTACAGGAAAGAAAAAAACGTCGGCTCTCAACTCGAATATTTAAAATTAGAATGTTTTATTAAGATGAGCTAGACGATAAAAGGAATTGATGTTAGAGTGCTCATTGAAATTGGTGTCTGCAATATTAAAGGTTGTAGGGCTTTGTGGGCTTTTTGCGCTGGAAATTATGACGACATAATCTGCTTGTTATGCTTTAAAATGTTACAGGTTTTGCTGTTGCCCAAAGTTTTCTTGACAACGGGTTTTAGTCTGAATATTTCAAATTCAGTCCGGTCGTAAGATAATATCCTCTACGGACTTGAGAATAAGTTGATAAATTCTGTATTTTTTAGCAAATAACTTTTAAGTTGGAACTTTTAAGTTCTGATAAACATAATTCTCTGATAGGAGAAACGCGATCAATGGATGGCAAGAGAAATGATGGTGTGTCGTCACCAGCTTTCTCTGCAATTTCCGATATCACGTTCCCAAGTTCTGACAGTGCAGAGTTTTAGACTATCATATCAATTTACTTCGCCTTGCCAGACTTGTATTATAGGTATTACATTATTCCACCTACTTGCATCAAAGTATTTCGTTATTGTAGATAGGACATAACTTTTTGTAAATTATACTTTTGTTCCCATTACGGGTGAAGAAAACTCAAAAACGTTCAGATAAATTCTCGATGGAATGGCAAAGCCTTTGTTGACATGTTACCATTAGTTCGAAACGCGCCGAAGCCAAAGCTGTTGTTAATTTATTTCGCTGTTGGGTTTTGTTCTCCAGTGTGTAACTACCAACTGAAACGAAGTCTACGTAACATTTTCGAAATATAATTTTTGTGCCTGAGGGATTCGTCATATCACCTGCGAGATTAAATAGAAGTCGTAGGATGAAAACGGGGAACAGTGTATTTCAAAGGTGAACATTAGAAATTCCAAATCTTCAACCCCATCACTTGGCTTTGATATCGTGCCCAAGCCTGACCAACATGTGTTTTGTGCACATTTCTGTAACATCCGAATTAAACCGCATTTGAAGAATCCGCATTTGGGTAACTTCTTTGGGTAAATAAACATATGCTGATGTATAAGTCCGTGATAGAAGATTTCCTTAAGGTTTTGCTTCTTTGATGGCAGGTTGGGAGCGATGAACACGACTTCAAGTTTTGGTGTATGACTGCATGATAGGGAAGATAATAACGTGGGAACTTCTCGACATCCAGGAGCGAAAAGCTTCTACTCGGCCCGAGCCGAAATTTTCATTATTTTTCGTAAGCGATATTTTTGTTGATTTGTATAATATGTTAACAAGTTTTTTGTGTTACGAGGGATCCAAATGAGCGCAAAGAAATGTCAGGGTATTTGATCAATGGTCCTAGGTTCAAACCAGTTAAAAGATCAACAAACCAGTTCTCATTAAAGTGAAGGTCAGCAAACTCAAATTTCGCAAATTCACTTGGAAGAAATTTTTCTAAAGTTCTTAGTGGTAAATGCAAAGAAAAGATCTTCAGGGGAATATTTACACGTGAGTATAGAGCAAAAAGAAAGGATGTGTTTGATTCCGAAATTGACTGAAGCTGGAAATGAATGTTGATTGATTCTGCGTCAATTATCGCTCGCCATAGTATCGTTTTGCTCGTAACTCAATTTAAACGACGGCAGTAACAGCTCCACGATTATGTTGTATACAAAGTGAATTGTTCTCTTATTGGAGTTTGGTAGTTCCAGCTTCATCTCTGAGGTTTTTCAAGAAATGAGAAAAAAGTATTGATGAACTTTTTTTTCGAAACGTTTTTATTTGTTTTTAATGTTTGCTTGAATGCTTTCAAAATCAAACTGGTCATTTATGCATTTAACAAAACTTTGAAACATTTTCAGTGTAGAAAAAATTCGAAAATTTCTAAATGTTGAACTAAGTTGAGCTTTGGTACCGACTGAAGTATCAAAAATAATAGTCAGAGCCGTATTTTGTCATATCCAAAAGTGTGTTACAAATAACACATAGAAGGAGATGATCAAATTACCTCTTGACCTGATGCCTCTTCGAAAGGAAGACAAACGGGACGCATTTTTCAAGCCTATTTTACATTTTGGACAATTTCCGTTTTGTGACTGAGACATTTTTGTGAGGATTTTAAACAAACAATTTTTGTGCTTTACAAATTTGTTCAAAATATTTAGTGTGCACAGTATGTTTCAATAATTGAAATAAATAAAAAGGTTTTTAATTTATTCATACTTTTCTAGCTTTTACATTATAAATTGTAGTTTCTAAGTGTTTAAGATACATTACTTAACACGAGATGAAGTTTTAATTTTAGTTTGCCTAAAATTTATAATAGTTTCTTATTTATTCTTTTACTTTAGGTGAAAACCTTAAAATATGTTACGATCTAACAATTGAAGACATATTTTAACCTAAATGTGGGCTTTAGTTCATAAGCTTTGATGTAATATCAATTAAACTCTGATAAAGAATTTAATGTGAATTCACTTTAAATTGCCACGTACATTTGTTATCGATATATCAGTAGTCTGAAAATGAAATTTTCCACTAAATTTGAGATTTATAATTTGCACTAACTTGCATGTATAAAAAATAATGGAAATAACAATAATTTGTTTACTTCAATAACGTATAAAAAGTTTATATACATTTTAAAGAGGATAACAAATGCATTGTTGTCCGAACTTCTTTTTTCTAACTTTTACGTTGTTCATTCCAGTGTCCATTAAAGCCGCCCATTGTTCAACGTACTAAGATTTTGCAGAGCGAGAAACTATTAATACATTACGGTATTATTTATCAATTAATGTTTCGTTATTTTCCGAAACCAAAATTTGATTTCGGCTTTTTTTTTTTAGAAAAAATTATATCTTTTTCCCATAAACTGACACTATGTCTTAGGTTTAAATTTGCCACGTCATAGTTAACAACTTTTACTTTGGCCTTCTATAGTTGTGATAAAATATTGGAATTCAGTTTTCTTTTTGAATTATATGTTTTTTATCCAGGTACGCAAAAGCCTCAGAGGAATAAACCCTCGCTTCAGGCAATCTATTATATACATATCATTTGTGTAATAAGGATCCATTATATAATTATCTTCTATACAATTTGAACATTTAAAGGCGTTATTCCTAATTAAGCTTATTATAAAATTATCAATTCTTGTTATATTAGAAATATTTGGTATATATTTTGTAAAGTTGTTTTGAGGTTTCTTATATAATGAAGTACACACTCTTAAACATTTTCTCTCAAATATTCTAATTTTGTCCATGTATGAAGGTGCTATACTAAACTAAACAGGACAGCCGTAAGTTAATATAGGTCTTATCAGGGATTGGTACATAATTATTTTGACTTTTGAATTTACATATGTATTTGAAATGAAATAAATGTATATATTTAAAGAATGTATGCTTGGCCTTTGAAATTGTTTCAGAAACATGATTGTTGTAATACAAGAATTAATCTAAGTAAATTGTAAAGTAAATTATGCTCTCTGATAACTTTGATTTTATAACAAACTCTTTATAATTTTTTCTAATGCTTTAGGTACATTTATCCACGGGTGGCCTAAAAAGAATTTTTTCGCATTTTTGTTTACTGATTTTCATGTTCCAGTTAATAGTAAATTTTTCAATTAACTCGTAATTTTTCTGCAGATTAAAGTTAATTATTTCTATGTTTTCATCAGCATGATATATAATTAAATCATCAGCAAATAAGATGATTTTATCTATCTGTCCATCTATTCTTGTATGCATAGGTTGAACAAGATGGGTGGGTTTACCGTGCCTTGTTGTAAATCGGTAAATATCATAAGTGTTTCTGCTGTAAGCGTGATTGTGACATACGAGTATGCCGAAATTTTCATTAAATATCATATTATATATTAAAATAATTTGGTTTAACGGAAAATTAAGTTGAAGTAATTTAAATATAAAACTAGGAATCCAAACTCAATCGAATTCCTTTTCCATATCAATAAGACAAGACTTTATGCCAATTAAAGTTTATGTCTGAAGTTACTTTAAGTACAGCATTGACTGTCGAGTATTTAAATTTAAAACCAAATTGTTTAGCGCTATAAATATTATTATCCATACAAAATATTTCGTGCAAAATTCTTGAACATGACTGAAATCTCGATTTCTCACTTCTCGTCTGAAGGGAAGGTGGCACAAGACTTTATTTCCCGTTGATGGCATATCCTTCTAATCATTTACATCGGTGAGCGAAAACTGTAATACCCAGAAGGAAACGTCTGATTAAATGTGTTTCATGGCTTTTTAGACGACTGAGTGATGTCCAGTTGGCTGCCTGGTAGACTCGAAAGTTGTCGTACAACCGGGTAAATGAGCTGTATCGATCCTGTTTTTCTGGTGCATAACGATTTTCTGAAATTCAATTTTTTCCCATTAACGCGCAATTCGTTGACCACAGTACCCTAAATTTTTGTATACCTTTGCACTTCCTGGTAAAATTTGAATAGATTGACCGATTAAAAAATAGAATTAAAATAATTTTATTGAATCTCCATACAATCCGCCCTACATTGAACTAATATCAACACGTGCAGCGTATAATTTGGATTGACTTCCAAAATGTTGTGATTTTAACATCAACTTTTTTTTTTTTTTTTTTTTTTTTTTTTTATTAATCCAGTTAAAAGTGGTTATCTTATAAAGAGGTAGTAGTTTACAAGTATGAGATCTATCTAAATGATATTTCAGCAAATAAATTGATTGTAAGTCTAAAGTAAATATGTAAATATATTGATAAGTACAGGTACAGGCAAAAAGGATATAAAAACCTATATGTGAAAAATTAAGGTAATGGTCAAATATATTAGAAAGGAATGTCTAAAAATTGATTATTTAAAAATATTCAATTATAGTACAAAGTTTCTATTTGATGATTATCTGGGAAAAATATATTTTTACAATAATTCTCTGCTCTCACGTATTTTAGGAAAGCGTGAGCTTGCAATTTTTTGATAATGATTAACATGTATTCGCTTAATATAGTCTAAGAACAGCTCGTAGCCAGTTTCCTGATGCAGATGCGAGGTGGAGCACCTCCAATGCATATTGTGTATCATCTTGAGGCACTTGTTTTGGATAATTTGGCATTTCTTCAGATGTGTTTTAGCAGCACGATACCATATTGGAGATGCAAAGGACAATATTGGGCGAATAACGCTTTTATATATAAGATTTTTATTTATCAGGTTTAATGTTGATCTTCTGTTCAAAAAAGGCCATAGGGCTCTGAAGGCTTTAACTGCTTTTTGGCAGGTTGAGGATATGTGTTTTTGGAAGGTGAGTTTTTTGTCCAACGTCACTCCAAGATAAATTACTTCATCAACAATATTGATTCCATATCCATCGCAATGTATTTGGCGTGTAGGTCTTCTTTTTGGAGATTTATTGAATGGGAAAACAATGGCCTGTGTTTTACTACTGTTTAGTTTTATCTTCCATTTTTTAAAGTATTTGTTGCAGGATTTAAGACTTAACTCCATCTTCTTGAGTAGAGCTGAAGTGAGCTTGCTGGACGAAATGAGGGCCGTGTCATCTGCGTAATAGGCTGTATCGACTTCTTTAGGCGGTTTGAAATCCGATGTATACAAAGAGTATAAGGTTGGGGAGAGTATAGAGCCTTGCGGCACCCCCGCTGGGATAGACATAAACGAAGATAAGCTCTTGTTTACTGAGACAGCGAAAGATCTGTTTTCTAAGAAATGAGCAACAATCTTACAAAGATATGAGGGTATATTGGCAGTGACCATTTTATATAACAATCCGTTGTGCCACACGGTGTCGAAAGCTTTCTCTATATCAAGGAGAATTAAGCCAGTGGATTTTCTTTGTTGTTTATTGCACAGAATTTTATTTTTAATACGTCCTATTTGGTGGATAGAACTGTGACCTTTTCTGAAACCGAACTGATTTTCTGAAATTATATTCGATTCTGCAGAAAATTCTGATATTCTGGTATGAATAAGCTTTTCGTAAAGTTTACCCAGGTTGCTTAAGAGGCTGATTGGTCTATAGCTGGTTGGATCGTTGGCTGGTTTGTTGGGTTTCTGATTTGCAATTACCTTTGCTTTTTTGAAAGCAGATGGAAAGTAATTATGTTGAAGGCAGCTATTAAACAGGAAAACCAGAAGCTTTAAAGCTTTTTCAGGAAGTTTCTTTAGTAGTATGTTTGGGACTTCATCAAAACCCGGCGATTTGGATTGTTTTAATTGAGCAATCAATAACGACAATTCTTGGGTGGAGGTATAAGCAATGTCCGTAGTAGAAGAATTTTCTGATTTTAAATTTGACGCAGTCGTATTTACTAAGCGATCAATACTGTGCGAGTACTTTAATGTAAGCTCATGTGCTTTTTGAAACGTGATAGCGAGTGTTTGAGCTTTTTCTTTATCGGTGATGAGTTTGGTACGGCCTGATACAAGGTGTGGAATTGTTTTTCTACCTTTACGTCTTAACGATCTACTAATTTTCCAGAACCGTTTATCGCCTGGCTTCATATTCTCTAGCAGAGCTGACCATTTGTGGTTCTTCATATTGTATAATCTTCTATCGATGTGTTTGGTAAGAAATTTGGAGCATTGACTATAAAATTGGTATTCTGTAGAATCTCGAGCCCGATTCTGATTTCTGTTACTCCATTTCCTTTGCCTGATCATACTTAATATCTCCCTTGGCAGGGGCTTGACATGATTATCGCTGTGCAACGGTGTGGATGAATTCCTTGCCCAGAGGATAAGTTTGACAAAATTGTTAATTTCCCGATCAATGGTGGAACTATAACTTTCCACTTCTAATACAATACTGCGTTCAATAATTTGTTGGAAAGCATGCCAGTTAGTCCTTTTGTAGGCGAATGTGGTGGTGTTTTCCACATTGAATTCGGCGGAAATGGAGCAGACAATTGGCCGATGGTCTGACGGGATTTCGTAGTCCAATGTTTTGACTTGTAATGGAAGTGACACGTTACTTAAAACAATATCCACTGTAGACGGACTGCAATTACGACGGTGAGGGTATAATGTTGGATTTCTTGGGTGATGGACAAAGAAGTTTCTTAATTGTTGAAGATTGTTGAGGCATTTGCCCGCCGAATTTTTTAAATCGCCGAGGAGGATAAAGTCTTTCTTGATCGGAGTAAGAGAGCTGATGTCGTTTACGAACGTATTTGAATATCTCGGAGAATAAGCCGTGGTAATTATTACTTTTCTCCGACTGATTGTGATTTCAACAGAGAGATTTTCTATCATGTCTGTTTTAGTTACAGGGAGTAGAGAGTGATTAACACCTTTATGGGCCAGTATAGCTACTCCACCACAATTGGCTCCTTGTCGGTCGTTTCGGTATAGCAAGTAATTTTGAAAATAAGGGTTATGATTTTCTTTAAAATATGTTTCATTTAGGCCAGCTATATGAATATTGTTCATTATAAGAAGATTCTCGAATTGACGCAGGTGAGAATACGTTGTTAAGCCGTTCGCATTCCAGTGTAAAATATTCAAAACATTGGACTTATTTAAGTTCGTATGCATGTTTTAAAAGAGAAACTACCACTTGGATTTGTTGTGGTTTAGAAGTACATCTGCTGAGATCATTTAGTGCAGATGAAAAAATGTTGAAAAGTTCGTCTATGCTAAATAGAACGGTGTTGTTGTTTTTAAAGCAATCAGCGTATGACATACTGTTGCTTTGCATAGGTTGTGGCGCATGATGTGTGACATTTTGTTGCTGTGGAACATATCTCGGGCGAACAATCAAGGCCCTCTTGCTATTAGATGATACCTTTTGCCTGATGTCGAGATATTTTTGGCGAAAAGGACATTTCACGTCATTAACATCAACTAAGGCAACCAATAAGTATCTCCTTTCATTTTATTAATAATCACATTTTCTACCATACTCCGCCCAAATTTCATTTATATTCATCAGCCATGGTGTTAACAGTTGTGTGCAATTTACTTTGCAAATATTTTTAAAGCTGCAAACAAATAATAAAATAATGCACTGTTCGCCGCACAAGATCAGCACGTAACAGCACGTGGAGGTAAAACATAAAGTTTAACATTTTTTAAAATATTTGGTAGTGAAGTTGGAAAAATTTCACACATATTATGAAACTTTGAAATGACAACTGTTCTTTCCCCCGGGTAGCCCCCAGTGTCCCATATACAGACATACAAATAAAAAAATGGAGGATAACGGATATAATATCAATCCATTCACAGACAGACTTTCCACACACCGCCACGTACCGAGAATAAGGCTTTGGCTCTTACACTGGAACCGGCACTAGGTATATGTATTTACTCGTAAATATAAAATAGACCTTGTTGACGAAGGGTGCGACAAGCTTCCATTTTTCGGTAGAATAAAGGAAAGAAACTAGTACAGAAATTTCAGTCAGGCAAACTGACTTACACATAAATACTTTCATCCAAGGTCCCTTTGCGTTGTTGCAAAAATGTGCTGGGAGACCGAAGTGACGTGGTAAATCGCCAGTAGTAAATCAAAAAGTAGTCTGAGTTAATAACGTACAACAAACGAAGGAAAATGAAAAATTACCGAATTCTTCCTCATTGAATTTGTAGAGGAATCATTTATTTTTGCAAAAATCATCTAATTTGTAAGTTTGGTGCGCCAAGGAGATTATTTTTAGAGCAGCAAATTAGTGCAGTCAATTTTCACTAATATTTCTAAGCGCCTGGGATATCCCAGTTGAGTGAAGTAACTTCCATGGGAGGAAAGTGAATGGCATGCGTTCAATATTTCTAAATGTTGGCAAACATCATAATGCAATACAATTAACAAAAATTTAAGCCAATATAGTAATGTACAGTGTACGGATTATTCGGGAAAAAATAAATTTCGAGAAATTGGCAAATTTGTAACGGTAGTTCTAGAAGGTGTATGGCAACGCTACCAATTTCATTTTCAGAACTAACTTTACCAATCACATGATACTTCTGTCCTTTATATATATTTTGTAAAGCTTTGTATTAAAAAATTCAGCATCGAAGAAATCAGAGCTGAGGCAAAATTCTCCTTTTCTTATGTCTACGGCTCTGCACATGCTTCCAATCATACATGTTTGATGTATGTTGCGTGTTAGCATCAGACTCCTTTGCTTCCATTACTATCTCTGGCTCACCCATAGGCAGAAACGAAAACGAAGAAGCAGCTGACAAAACAGAATGATTTTGTGTTGCACTCACAACAGCCGCTTTGACTAGAGCATCAACACTCTGAGCTTCATTGGTAATGCCAGTCTCCTTTGCATCCATTAAGAGTGACAATCTGGTGTGCAATTTGGTGAAGAGGAATCACTGGACCTTACTTCTTTGAAACTAAGAATGGCGTAACGGTAATTGCCAATGAGGAGCGATATCGTAATATGGTTGGAAACTTTTTAACGCCACAACTGCACGCTTTGGGCTTGATTAACATGTGGTATCAACAAGACGTTCAAGAGTTATTTCAAGAAATGGTGCTGTTGATTGGCCTCCACGGTTGCCTGATATGGCTGCTCCGGACTTCTTTTTGTGGGGATATTTGAAAAGCGAGGTTTATCAAACAAACCAGAAACGCTTGAGCAACTCAAAGAAAATATTCGTGATCAAGTTAATGAAATACCGCGTGAAATGTGTGAGAATGTAATGAAAAATGTGCTCAAAAGGACTCGCATTTGTGAGGCTAACAGAGGCGGACATTTATCTGATATTGTATAACATACATAATTGCCGACATTAAATAAAACATTTATCAATATAAGATCCATTTTCTTTCATTTAATCAAAAATTATGAACAAACAAAGTAGAATACCTTCCCGACGGACGCCCTGTATTTGTTACAATCACGTTACCTTTTTGATAAAATTCAACTCCATCAGTCTTTTCACCCAGACCAAAGCTTGCAACGACACCATCCGCTTTACCAAGACTCCTTGTATGATATTTATCTTGTGGAGTTTCGTACATTTTAATAGTTCTTCTATCTCATTATAAAATTCTACAATTTCTTTAGAACTTGTATCAGCAGTTGGTGCATATACCTGTGTAATATTCATATTGAGGGGTTTAGCATTTATTTTAAGCAACAGAGTTCTATCAGATTTCAGAGTATAACCAACCACACATTTAGCTATTCACAATTATACCAACACAATTTGTGTGATGTGGTTTTGGTTCCCGGAGAAGCAGATAATTGAGTTGTGGGATTTGAAATATCCACAATTTCGGCGTTGAGTCGCTTCATCCCTTGGATGGTGTTTGCTAATTTCCCAACTTCGTAGAGACTTCGAAAGTTCCATGTATCTATTTTTAGACTCTGTTTCGGTTTACCTGCGGGGATTCTTAGCACCCTCGTAATGCCGGAGTCTGAGGGCCATATGTCTTTTGAGGTTTCTTGCATAATTGTTCGTGGGATGATACATTCAGTGTCTTTCCGTTGCCTTCTGAAGGGTTTAAAGCTTTCTGTGTTATATTAAAAATCAATCGCTGCTCAATATGCAAACATAGGCTGTAATCGTTGTGGTATGCTTTAGCTTCACCATCGGCATCGCTCTCTGGATCATTACACATATTGAGCCCCTTCATCATGTCAAGATTGCCATCCCTGAAGAGATTTCAATAGATGAATGCTTGGAAGAAAGAAGCTAATGGGAGCTACTAAAAATGTTTCAAACATTTCTATAACTATAGTGGGAAATAACAGATGTAGTAGCTAATGTCAAGCTTTAGGAAGTTATGAATCACACTGCTCAGCGAATAATCAGTATAGAAAGCATGGAGAAACTCGAATTATTTCCACACAATTTAACATTATTAACAAGATGAGGATACGAGGGTAAAGCGCATACTGGCAAGTAATTACGACACCAAACGATGGGATTATTGCTTTAATTTTTCCGTTAAGATTAAAGTCTAATTTGATCGAACACTGGAAAATACTCGACCACCGCCAACTATCTTTTTTGGACCAGTAAAATGTCCTTAACAACCAATAATGTCGGTAGCATTAGACATGAAACCATGGAATTGCATTCGAGAGAAATTTGCTTTAAAAACAAATTGTTTCGTATCTATCACGAGGTTTTTACAACAATGATGGCTAGAAAAGTTCTAAACAGTATTACCATTACAAATTACGAACGAACAGTTTATAAGAGATCACAGAAGAACTTTCAGAGTTTAAATAAATCAATAGCTGTGAACACAATCATGTGTGAGGCATATCTCTCTTACATACATAGAATACAATTCGCTGTTTTTTAAGTCTGTGTTCACTCTGCCACAAAACGAAAAGGATGAAACGGACGATGAATTTGAGATGCTGGCGGATCAACTGAAATTTGGTTTCGGAAACAAGAACTTAATTTTATAAGTCCTTTAAAGATATATATATATATATATATATATATATATATATATTAATATTTGCTGTGTAGGTATATAAAGTAAATGTGTCACGATCAATCAAGTATATGCT
>JAHXMU010000634.1:985109-1001068 GCA_019455685.1 Philornis downsi
GTTATACAATATCAGATAAATGTTCGCCTCTGTTAGCCTCACTAATGCCCTTTTGAGCACTTTTGTCATTACATTATCATACATTTTACACGGTATTTCATTAATTTCATCACGAATATTTTGTATGAGTTGCTCAAGTGTTTCTGGTTTGTTTGCATAAACCTTGCTTTCCAGATATTCCCACAAGAATAAGTCTGGAGCAGTCAGATCAGACGACCGTGTTGATCAGGCCAATCAACATCACCATTTCTTGAAATAACGTGTTGTGGAAAGACGTGTCGCAGCAATTCCATTGCAATCCTGGCTGTGTGCGATGTGGCACCGTCTTGTTGATACCACATGTTAATCAAGCCCAAAGCATGCAGTTGTGGCGGTAAAAAGTTTTCAATCATATCACGATATCGCTCCCCGTTGACAATTACTGTTACGCCATTTTTAGTTTCAAAGAAGTAAGGTCCAGTGATTCCTCTTCACCAAATTGCACACCAGATTGTCGCTTTTGATGGATGCAGAGGTGACTGATGAATAAATTGAGGGGTTTCCATTGCCCAGAACCAACTGTTATGTTTATTCACATATCCATTCAAATGAAAATGTGCCTCATCACTCATTATGATTTTTGATGAAAATTGGGGTTGTCATGGGCGAGCTATAACGTCCTATTGGCACATGTACGACGGCGTAAATGGTCTTGTGGAAGAAGCTCTTGTGTCAACTGAATCTTAGGTGGAAACAAATGCAATTCCTTGTGCAAAATTGTGGCCAAAGTTGTTCTTTGAAGACCAAGCTCCTGAGCACGGCGTCGAATTGAGGTTGATGGATTGTTTTGAAAACTTAATTGAGCAGCAGTAATGTTTTCAGCCGATCTTGCAGAATGCTGTGGTCCTTGCTTGGCTCTGTCAGCTACAGACCCTCTTCATTCGAAATCATTCACTACACGATAAATAGTGTGTCTTGTTGGCACGTTGTTTCTCCCAAAAATTGCACGTAACTTTCTCATCGCCGCAGTAATCGATGATTGATTTTGATAACATGTTTAACGATTAAAACACGTTGGCTTATCGAATATTTTTCCATAATAAATTTGCCACGTCTGTACTTCACGACTGTCAAATATGAACTGTCAAGACTAATGTTTATCAAAATGGCGACAAAACAAAGTAGTATACCTTCTCGACGGACACCCTGTACAAGTGGTCAAGGTGTACTTTTGTGATATTTAGACAAAAGTTTTTAAAGAAATAAATAACCACATTCTAAGCAAAAGTATGTTTCTCATTGTAAATTTATGTCCGTTATTACGTTGGCTCTAAATGGGTGTGAATGAGGGCATTCTATGCTTTAAGAAAAAGTTCAATGGAAATCACAATTTGGTATCGTTTAGATTTTGTCCGTGCTGATGTTGTCGATAAATTAAGCGCTACAAATTTTGAACGCTCAGAGTATTAGTTCGACAGTACATCTATCCCCGATCGAACGTGGTAGGCTTGCGATCTGTTTATATTCCTGAAATTCGGGACAGCTCTGCGCCATCAAAAAAAAAAAAAGAATCAACATCGTCTAATTTTATTTTTAATGTTTATTAGAACAAACTGTGTACAAAGAGTTTTGATTTACCTATAGATTACAATAGTAATATTTTTACAGAAACTTGGTCAGTTAGTAACGTATGCGATTTGGAAATTTGGAAATTTTGAAATCTTTTGCCGCGACAGAATTGGGAAAAACGTGTGTATGTGTCTTCTTTCTCCAAAATTGAAGACTATGACAAGCATATCGACGCATTTGATTATGTGAGCCGTCGTGTGAAACACGGTGGTTCTATAACAATATTTGGCGATTTTATTTTACTTAATGTCTCCTGGCATTACATCTCAAGATTGGATATATCGCTAATTATCGCTAATATCGGTCGTCCTCGGAGTTTAAGGGTTATAGTTATAAAGACGAAAAAGCAGTAAGTCACGTATATTTAAGAAATTAAAAAAAAAAACCCTGAAACAGCTTTTGTTATGTTAAGTACTCAACGATACCTGCTGAGCTCAACCTAATGAATAACAATTGCTGCGTCCGGTACTTGGATAATATAAAAACCACCTGTTGCTGACAATTCGAAGTTTTTTCTTCTATGACTTATTGCGTTCTAAACATAAATCAGCGGCGTTCTTGCCTACTATGCATTTCAATGATAATTAATCATCCCTTTATCTCGTTATTGCAAATATGCTCGCAGATTCCTTCTAATCTATGTATAGACTCGGATGCTTAGTGTGCCTCACACTACCCACACCTTATTGATAGTATGTACTTTATTTTCAAATGTCCTGTTCTTTGGCATGAACACTGTTTTTAAACATTTATTTTCTTTGAAATGCTCAAATAAATCTTGTCAAGGTGATGCCCCTGCTTATATCTTGAGGGGTTGTGCATAAAATCTTGGCTTTCCTTTGACTTTAATTTTTAATAAGCTTTTACAAATCGGATATTTTCCATCTTGTGGGAAATAACCTTTTATTACAAATCCGATATCATTAACCACAGAGGTATTGCAAAGCTTAATGGTATACAATAACTAATGGAAAAGCTTTTTACTGAGAGTCTTGGCTTTCTTAGAGCACGTCACTAATTCATATATATGTATAATATATTTCATATAGAACACAGTGAGTAATGCTTTGTAATGTGTTATCTAAGGAGATTATTCCTACATCTGATGTTCCACAGGGTAGTTATTTGGAACCTGGGATCTTCAATGTGTTATTCAAAACAGTAGTATTCTCGTTGGCGTACGATGGTAAAGAGTCAACTAAATGAAGCAGGGAAATGCTATTGTTTCTAATTACTTTTTTGTCGCAATTATATCGGATTTAGTCACACTATCCCCCGGCCTTCGAGTGCTTATAGATAGGAAAATGGATTTCACTGGCTATGTAAGCATGACGGTTAGTAAGCCAAGATCCACACTTAGTTTTGTTAACAAATGGGCAAAGAAGTTTTCGGATCCACATTTTACAAAACTATGAAGCCGGTTGGGCTTCATACGCTTGAGAGTAGAAGAATTGCCTGGCGTTACTTTTGTGCATCAACCCTTGAACGGCGATGCTCGTCCCAAATTCTTATTAGCGAAGATGAATTTCAATGTTTCATGAAAAAACTCAACCCACTTTAATCTTCCCTTTTCGTAGAATTGGTTATGAATACAACCAGTTAGTATTTTCTTGAATTACAACTATGATGGTGAAATAACAAAGCTTTGTATAATTAGGCATTTCAATCAAATTTTGTCATTAGTGCTACACTACATAGGGGACATTGGAATTTGAACATTTGCTTAAAAAGAAAGAAAAAATAATATTTGCAGATTTGACCACGAAAATTGGCTCACTAGGTACATGCGAAATAAAAAAAAATTTGTGTTTATTGTGATTGACACACGCTCCTTTCGCGCATATGATAGTATTTTTTTTTTTTTTTGTGAAACAATAATGTGAAACAATAATAAATCTTTCACAACATCTATCTCTATGTGCTGGCGAACATTCCGTGTATTAGTATATTTTTATTAAACATGTAGATGTTAGACTCTAATAATTTTATTTTGTATTTTCCAAGAATAAAAGCGTTACATTAAATCTAATCTAATCATTAGTGACTAACGCAATATAATAGTATATAATTCCGTCGTCGTTATTTTGAATCGTTGTCATTAACCTATGCTGGTATGACATATTATGTCTATTAGCGTTGCATCACTTAAAAACTTTATGTTTCATAATTTTGTTTCATGTTTAATTTTTATATCCCGAATTCTTGATATTATAAAGTTTAATTTACATTAATACTCGTATCATGTATGTTTAGTCAGTTTATTTAATAAACATTCAAAGCAGGAGGGATTAACCAGAGATCATTTGTTGTTATCCAATTAATATTTATAATATAAACCTTTATTGAGCTTATCTACGCAACTGGTTATTTGATCTGAATAACAACCTATATAATTTTGCACACCATTGAGCGTACAGCAATTTGAATGATTTGGAATGCCATCGATGTACATTGTAAGTACTAGTGGACCAAATACTTATTCTTGTGGAACACCTTTTGATATTGTTAGTGGTAGTGATATTTTATTATTTGCGTAAACTGATTGGAATCAATCGGTTAAATGGGAGGAAATTAAAAGAGTGAGTGAAGAGAAATCGAGCATGGTTTTTGCAAAAGCTGTAGAATGATCTAAAAACATCAAAATTTTTGCATAATTTCTTGGATAGCTCTAGAAGAGGTGTTATGCAACTACGTTTCGGATGAAAACAGACCATTTTTCTGTGAGATCATTTTGGATGCATGAAATCATATATCGGATTTGAATTAATTATTGAGCTAGAATAATGAGTAGGTACTGCGATGATTGTTGAGTAGACTGCATACCATTTGAAAGCTTATTTCCTATTAATAGATTGATATTAGGTTGAGATTAAGTGAAGGTATGGCTCATAAATAATACACTGAAGTAATGCAGTATAAAAAAAGTTGATTTCAAATTATGCATAATAATTAAAAATACTTAACAACAAAAAGTACTTTTACAAATCATGATGTACTAGATGTGGCCATGCTATCATTTTGCTACAACAGGAAAAAGAGCAGAAAACAATGTTACATGCAGAGTTGAATTTATGTAAATTACATTCAATTCCGGTGACTAAAAAAACTATTAAGGCAGCTGACATTAGGACTCTAAAAAATATTGCAATCAACATACGCCTGCTTCTGCTATAACGCATAGTTTCATTCAGAAATTTTTATTTACTCAGTAGTTTATTCAACAAGTTGTTGCTATCATATTAGCTGAAAATGGTTACTAATTTAACAAGACCCTCAAAAAAATGTATCAAACTCTTATTAACGTCTTATCATAATTAACTGGTCAACTAATTATGGCGCTTTTATTAGCGAAAGTGTTATTTTTGAAATATGTACTACGATTTTGGCACCTAAACAGGACGTTCGACTTTGACCATCGAATGCCGCATTTAACGTAGGGGATGTGTATGTATGACTTTTAGGCAGAAAATTTGGCATCACTTCTCAAATGGCATTGCCAGCATGATTATTTAGAAGCTTTTAATATATGCCATAGAGCTTTAAGTTTCAGGTCTCGAATCTTTTCATATATATGTAAGTTAATTGAAGAACATTGTACTGAAATAATAATAAAATGAAATACGCTTCTTACAAATACGTGTTAAAAATGCCATAAAAATGTTAACAATAATACGCAAAAACTAGGCGTTTAAATACGCTGAAAGGACGTGCTTACATAGCAAATTCGGATAAATGAAGTCGAAGTTTTGAAGAGTTACTGAAAATTTGAGTTATAACATTCTTAAGGTGATTCAGTGGTTAAAAATATTTCATTCCAAGCTAGCTACTCTAAGTTTCATTCTATAGACGCACATTAAAAATAAACAAAAGTCAAATGGTTTTATCTAAACAAAAAAAAAAAAAAAAAAGAAGAAAAATCCAAGCTGAATTTCCTTCTATTTTGGTTCTAAAATCATGAGTTTTTTTAATACAATTCGTATGCACATGTGTACATACATCGTAAACTAACGTATGTACGCGTCTATTTTTGTACGTGTGTGTGTTCCCATGCTATTAAATCAATCAGTGTTAGATAATTTTATTAAAGCGATGAAATACTCATGCATTCGCGTTGCTTCTATGTACAAGTATGTCATTCACTTGGATACTAATACTGTGTGAGTTTATTCATCCACAGGTACATATTTGTGCGTGCCTTTGTATATAATACATATTTTGTTATTTGGTGTACACAAAATAAACAGTGCTGATTGCGGGTACGGGAGCGTACAGCATGTACTCGTATACAATCCAAGAAGAGCATGCGTTTATCTTCAAAGACCTGCTAAATACTAAGCGATTTAAATTGTGCAACATTTTTGTTTATTATTGGAAATAAGACACGTTTAATGTTGATATCCAACATAAAGGTAAGATATTCTGAGACCAAGTCTTCCGGAAATGTTGTGCATATTCATAGCCATAAATATTTCATATTGAACGAACAATACTACACTAGTAGTTCTTTACGAACCAATATGCACTGCATGTGTTTGAAACAGCTGACTAAAATAGAATCAAGTATCCGTTTGCCTTCACAGGGATTTTTTTTTTGTTGGTTTAGTACAAGTGTCAAATTAAAAATTCTGCCGATTGAACACATAAAATTCTCAAAAAATCAAGTTTTCAAAATCGATTTCATCGGTTCAAAGAAAACGAAGAATTCGGATATTTATTAACGTTTTATATTATGTATGGAAACCAAAAAACGATTAAATCAGTCTTTAATTTTATTATACTGACGGAAATGTATTTACATACACACAGATTACGCGAGGAATAACAATATTTTTTAGGTTATTAGATGCCTGAGTGAGATTTTATGGGTCGCTAAGATGGAGTGCAATAAATCTGATTTTCAAAATCAGTAAGTCTGATTTACATAGAAGCATAAAAACCCTATTAGGCATCGCGCGCCAAGTAGCGAGGAACTATTGTCTATCTATTGAATACTTATGATATTGGATGTGTGTGTGTTTGCACGTTTAAACTAATGGAAAGGAGCGGTCTGTGTCCCGCCCCTTTTAAAAGATCCATTATGACGCCATAAAAACTGAACAGAGTTTAACTTCAACAACAAAATTCTCAAAAGGATTGGAAAGGATTAGAAATAAGCCTTTGAAAAATTGGGGAGTGCCAATTGTAAAAAATCCATTATAGCGGCCAAGGTTATGGACCGATCTTCATCAAAATTCAATAGTATAGTGCTGGGGGTTATAATTCTAAAAACAGTTGGAGACACCGCCCATACAACATACATATATCTTGTGAAGTACTGGAGATAATTAGATTAAATATATTACATATATTTCATAATAGACTGAATAAGGTAAATATTTTGCCTGGAACCTTGTAAAAGGACATTTAATTATATTAAATTCAATTCAATTAAAAATCATGAATATGCGATTTTCTTACTTTTTTATTTTCGCCAAAACTGAAAACCGTCAATTTGAACACCGTAACATTACGCTTGGTTTATCCCATAATCTCAATTTTGCTTACCAAAAGCGGCCCAGTTGTATCACAACCACAACCTTCATACCAAGAAAGGTGATGTTCTTATCCTTTTAAAGTGTGGGAGTAGGTTAAGGTCGTTTCAACCATAAGGCTTCTTATCATTCACTTTATCAGATAAGATTATTTCACATTATATTTAAATTCATCTGCTATCCTAATGGTGCGATTGCCCAACTCTGTTCGCGGGAAAGGATCTAAAAACTGAAATATAAATATCGGAGTTTCTCTTTTTCTGAAATATTACAACTGTGGGTGCCCAACTGAAAGGAAATCCATTCCAAATGTGAGTTACTTTCTTTTTGGGCCAAAATAGACCCTAGAGTCCTTAAAATTAGTCCGCTATTAAGCAATTACATTAACCAATTATGGACATTCAAACGAAAATTAAGATATTGGTAAAACTACGGATTGCAGCCCATGGCGAAAATGTTCTCATGCAGAGGGTATTGGGGAAGCCCGTATTTCCAAAGAAATATCTATTTCCATATTTTTTAATCACCATTCTCCAATTCGGAGGTGGCACTAAAAAGTGCATGAACTAGGACAGTTGCCTCTCGCTTATACCAATTTGCAAACCTATGGCAACAAAAACTTCCGAAAAAAGATGATTTTTCCAACTTAAATTTGGTATTTTTTTGAGCAATTTCTTTCCTACTGGATAAATTGCAAGTTTTGCCGGCCACAGTATCGCTGACAAAATATCAACTCTTACGTTACGTATAGATTTTTAAGACTATTTCTGTGAAAATTAACACATACGCCTTCGCTCGAAGGAATGAACTTATAATTTTATTTCTTTTGTTGTTCTTTAATTATTTTTTTTTTTTTTTTTTTTTTGATAAGAAACTAACTAACAGCTCGTAAGATATGGTCGTTCAAGAAGTTATGTTGTGTGGGCATTATCTCGCCTCTTTTCCAAATATTAACCTAATACAGCATACCGAGATGCTGTGAACAATATCTGAAAGTTTTGAAATTTGTGTTACTATCGGTCAGTTATGTTGGACTCAAGAACAAACTTCTTGCTCGAACATATTTCTTTCTATACCTGTAGGATATGTACCGTTGCATCTTAATGTCTCTGATAATTCATTAGTCTTTCAAAAGGGGGAATTATGTGGTTGGTGCCACGCCCCCTTGTCAAGTCAAGACCTGTTGTAGCCTATGATTCTTTCCTGACCGATTTAAATATACTGTGAAAATTTCATGATAGTTGGTCTAGCAGTTTATACGCCTATTCGGAACGAATATAAAAATATACCAATATACCGGGTTACCGAGTTTTTTTTAAATAAAATACATATTAAGTTATGATTTCTATGAAACTTTTATTTCATTATAATGCTTGGACCTTGTTAAAATGCTGAGTTCAGTTCAAAGTCATTTAAATGACCGCCTCTGGATTGGTTGCAGCAGTTTATCCTTTTGTGGTAGTTTTCGATCACCTTTTCCCACATTTCTGGCGGTATCTTTGCTATAACTTGGCGAATGTTGGTTTTCAAATGCTTCTACTTTTGGGAATTATCCGCGTAAACACGGTCTTTGACACAGCCCCACAAAAAAGTCTAAAGGCATCAAATCGCATGATCTTGGAAACTTCTCATGCAATAAAGCCAAAATCGGTCGTGTTGTGTGGCGCATGTCAACGTCTTGTTGAAACCATATATCGTCCAGTTCATAATCTTCAATTGTAGGTCAACAAGTCGGTTATCACACGGTCATAGCGCTCTGAATTAAAATTCGGATTATCCAGCACTCTTTTCACACCTGCCAATTCCTTGAACAGTAGATCGATTATCGGCGAACATAACCACCCCACGTTTCAATCACTACTTTTGTAGTAAGTTTTAACTATTTTTACGGATTCTTCGGTTGTTAAACGATCAATATTCGTAAATGGCATATCTTTCACTAACTAAATAACACTTCAGATAACAACTGACAGCTTCAACAGCTGACAAATCAGCGGTTTTGAAACCATTAAATGATAACCTTGTACAAACGTTCAATTTTATGTATTAAATATATATTTTTTTACATTCAATAAAATATAGCCGCAGTGCTAAACGGCATTTTCTTTGTTGGCAAATATTTCATTTTCAAACCTAGAAACTGTTGTTATAATTTAACATAAATTATTAATATATAATACAAATTAAGGTTACACAAATATTGGAAATATCGCATCACCAGCACTTCAATATTGCTGCACATATTTTTCTTGCAAAATTGATTATATTTTGAAACTTCTTTACTATTCATAAATGTACTGGCAAAGCGATGTTTCGTCCTCACTAATTTGCTTAAATTTACCCTTACATATACGTAAGGTATATTTGTATATCACAAAATCATAAAATGCTGACATGTCTAAAATGGTCCACGGATTTACGTGTCGCAAAGCTTTGATTTGTGTATTCTCCAATGACAGGGCTGTAATGTTGTTAAGCTGTTAATGTCTTTCGGAAAATTATGACTGCTCAGTAAAATTGAGCGATTCGTTTTATACAGGGTGTTCATCGGGAAGGTATACCACTTTGTTTGTTCATAATTTTTGATTAAATGAAAGAGAATGGATCCTATATTGATAAATATTTTATTTAATGTCGGCAATTATGTATGGAACACAATATCAGATAAATGTCCGCCTCTGTTAGCCTCTGTATTGGTACATGTACGGCGGCGTAAATGGTCTTGTGGAAGAAGCTCTAGTGCCAACTGAATCTTAGGTGGAAACAAATGCATTTCCTTGTGCAAAATTGTGCCTAAAGTTGTTTTTTGAAGACCAAGCTCCGGATCACGGCGTCGAATTGAGGTTGATGGATTGTTTTGAACACTTTCTTGAGCAGCAGTAATATTTTTAGCCGATCTTGCAGTATGCTGTGGTCCATGCTTGGCCCTGTCAGCTACAGACCCTCTTCATTCGAAATCATTCACTACACGATAAATAGTGTGTCTTGTTGGCACGTTGTTTCTCCCAAAAATTGCATGTAACTTTCTCATCGTCACAGTAATCGATGATTGATTTTGATAAAATGTTTAACGATTAAAACACGTTGGCTTATCGAATATTTTTCCATAATAAATTTGCCGCGTCTCTACTTCACGACTGTCAAATATGAACTGTCAAGACTAATGTTTATCAAAATGGCGGCAAAACAAAGTAGTATATCTTCTCGGCGGACACCCCGTATAAACAGACTGTCTTTACAGCTCGTGAGAAAGTGACAACTATAATGGAAAAGACTATAATAAAAGCATATTTTTAAATTTCAACCGTACAAAGTTCGATACGAGTCTTTGATATACATAGACGATATATTTGCCGTATGAGCCATTTTTTAAGAATTACCAGATACACTAGAAACTTGTGGAGCAACGAATATTACAAAATTTTGTCGGCGACAAGAATCCTCCACCTTAACCTTTCTTGTGTCCTTCAATTCTTTTCCAAAACTATTTCGCAAAAATCAAAATATCTTCTATATTTTCTATCTCAGTTTTCTACAAATTCTTTTTGTCTATTTTCAAAAAATGGAAAACCAAACTGCACCAAAATTAGCAATTACTGAGTCAAAGTTTTCAAAAAATATTTTGTGGATGAGGGTCCATCAGGGAAAGTAACTACAAGTTTTAGTTCAGTTTCAATAAGGACGAAAACATAATATTTTGTATCGGCAATTTGATATTGAGATTCGATTTTGTGACAAATTTGGAAAATATTTGAAAGATATGTATCCAATTAAGGTCACTTTTCTAGTAATTCATAAATAAAGCGGAAAAGGACTCTCTAAAATTTTAAATACATCATTTAAAAGCACTGTGTAAAAACAAAAATGACTGTTTTCATTACAGTTATAATTTTTCCTGAAGTTATAAAAACTTCACTTTATACTTTGCAAATGTTATTGACAACAAAGAGGACTATTTTTGAACGGAAAGATAAAGTTAAAGTTAAATTGTGAAAAGAAATTTGAAGTTGATATAAGGTGTAGTAAGCAGAAATTATTATTTTTCCAATAGATGGGAGGCCAATTGTCGGCTGGATACGCAAAGAAACTCGATGTGTGGGTGACACACGAATTAACGCAATAATATATAATTTCCATCTACGAATCGTAAAAAAAATTTTTGAAGTGGATGACAATATCAAGTGGTAAGACGGCGCAAACGATGTACAGACCAAGTTGACGGTCATGGAGGTTTTGCAGTATGTTTAGTAAAGTTGGCAGGGAATCGTTTACTATAAGCTGCCACCCTACAGTCATACTCTTAGTTCGGAATTATACAATTCACCAATTGAACCATCTGAAGATCACCCAGAAGGGATCAATATTGATAAAGGTACCATCAATAAGTACATTGAAATCCATATTAAGACTTGCCGCATGAGGATGAGAACATGTTTGCTTTTTCAACAATACTCAATTTAATATAACAACCTTAATTTTGGTTTCCAAAGAAAGTTCATATTAAAGATGCTAAGTTGTGAACAAGTGAAACTAGTCAATTAAAGCAACTCACCCCGTATGATTTCGTGTATGCATACTGGTGCCTATTTAAACAGTAACTTTTAATGAATTAGATATGTATTGTCACATTTTCCACATCACTTTTGTTACTGCAACATTTTCAAGTTGATAACCATGTACAAAAATATTGTAGGAAAATACGAAAAATGCTTGCCATAAAGAATTGTTTAATATGCTAGCTATTGGTCGGTACTTTCTCGATTTAATTAATTTACTAACTTAGATATTAACCATATCTTGTGAACTTTATGTAATTAGAATATGCTTATGACGCCATAATTTTGATAAACGCATCAATTAATAGTAGAAATTTTTTTTTTATTATATTTTCTTTATATATTTAGAAATCTGTGGCGTAATATTTTAGTGACCAACACTTAACTAGTTCGGCAAAATTAAGCTAAAATTAACTTAAGCTGATTGAAATTGAATTTCAATTAGCCCCACACATGGTTTCACTTGATATTTTCTTATATTCTCCTCAGAAATTAGTACGTTATTTTCAATTAGTTCTAACGTCATTCTGCAAACCTGAGAAATTATTATTTTATTATAATCAACTTTGAAACTCAAGTAAAAAAATGCTGAAGCATAGTCAGCAAGTTCTTTCTTTTAGCAAATTTTTTTAGTTTTACACTCAAGTTCCAGAAATTATTTGCCACAATATAGTTGCCACTTGTCTGTGACCATCATATTAAGAAAATGGAAATTGTGCAACAATTTTGTATAAAAGTTTACTTAAACCGAGTCAAAGTGTGGTTATTTTTATTTGAAACTTGTTAATGTTTCCTATAATTAGACTGATATTACGGATTTAATTTACTTATTTAAAATCAGAGTATATTGTGTTCATAGGGAATCTATATCGATATCTCTAGCAGAAACATCAATCTAAATGTGAGTGATAGCACTGCTAATTTTACCTTTGGGGGCGCCAGTCGTTTGTGGCTTAAAGGTTTAGATCTGCGACTCAAGGAAACTCCACAAGAAGTCTAAGGGAATCAAATGTCACTACCTCAACAGCTAGCTTCCGGTGTCTCTGCGTATGATAACCAAGATATATCATCATCTGCGTCATCCAATTTTTCCCAAAAGAACAGCAGCAATGCCATCATCGTTTTCGAAGAAGCACGGAGTGGCTATGCCACCAAATCAGGAAAATAACAAAAGATAAAACAACCCGTCCCTATCTGAAAACCATTAAACACAAATATAGTGAACAACAGTTTACTTTAACAGAGCAAAAATGTAGCTGATAAGGCTAATAAAATGTTTTCAGATTTTAGAAAAATTTTCAAACAAATCAAAATTGTATTTAATTGCAGTAAGAACCAACAGTTGGAAAAACGTACAATATCATAAGCGCATGTATTAAAATGAAAAAAAGTAAAGTAAATGAAGTAAAACTATCATCAAGTGCGTTAACACTTTCCTAAAATTAATATTTTTATTTATTTTTTTTATTTATTAGTGTAGCAGGAATTCATTCTTTGGTACAGATATCTAGTTTTGAATATGGCTTTGCCTTAAAACAATAATATTAATATTTAGAAGATCATATGTATGCTTGATTTAGTACTAAAACGAAATTGTAACATAGGAAAGCTACAGTTAAAACCTATGTATTGAGATATCTTACGGACTAGACTTACATTAACTTATACTAACTTACTATCTACAGATGGTCAACAATTTAATTTAAAGTGAATTAATTAATCTGTTTGTAGATATTGAACACTTGCTTTTAAAATTCTCTTTAATTAAATCAATGCGGTTTTTAACTAAAGAAATATTTGATTCAGTGTGAAGGACTGCGGTGGAGTAGTACCGTGGGTGATTGAGCATCATTTTGAGCAATTTGTTTTGGCCAACTTGCAGTGTTGCAATATGTGTTTTTGCGGTAGAACCCCAAACTGGACATGCGTACAACATGAGGGCTTGAAATACTACCTTCATAATGATTAGTTTATTTTCTTTACTTAAATCAGATTTCCTATTAATTAGCGGATAGAGCATTTTTATTGCTAATAAGACTTTGTCTTTAATATGGTGGATGTGTTCTTTAAAGGTAAGTTTTTTATCGAGAAGAATGCCTAAGTACTTGACTTTGGGGCTCCATGGCACTTCGATGTCAAGAATTTTTAAACTAATTGATGGAAGGAAACACTGTTTTCTTTTTTTAGTACAAAAGATTGCTTGGGTTTTCTCAGCGTTCAGTTTTATTTCCCATTTTATGCAATATGACAAGAGCAGGTCAAGAGCGGATTGTAAAGTATTAACAATTGTGTTACCGTTTTCATGTGAACAAAAAATACCTGTATCGTCAGCGTACAAGGCGTACTCGCAATCTGTTTGTTTGGGTAAATCAGAGCAGTATATGCAGAATAAAATTGGACCCAATACTGAGCCTTGAGGTACTCCAGCAGGAACTTCCGTAATATCAGATCCATAATTGTTAACAAAAACGCGAAAAGATCTTTTGTCGAGGAAGCTTTCAATAATTTTAATTAAATGAGGTGGAAAACCTAGTTTAATCAATTTGAATATAAGGCCATTATGCCAAACCGTGTCGAAAGCTTTTTCGATGTCTAATAACACCAAGCCGGTGTATTTCTTACATACAAAACTGTTCTGGATATATTTACATACGCGCTTAACTTGATGCGTGGTACCTTGGTGCGGTCGGAAATCAAATTGTTCAGGTGAAAGTATTTCTTTGTCTTCAATTACATTCCAGATCTGGGACTTTAGAATTTTTTCAAAGATTTTGTTTACGCAGCTTAATAAGCTAATAGGCCTATAATTTTCTACTCTATTATTTGGTTTTGATGGTTTGGGGATGGGAACTGCGTTAGCTACTTTCCAGATAAAGGGGAAATATTGAAATTTAAGACAAGAATTGAAAATCAATGTCAAAAACTGTATGCCTTCGGGCGGCAGTTGCTTAAGCAAAAAATTTTTAATTTTATCAATACCCGCGGACTTTCTTGGCTTTAGTAGTTTTATGATCATGCTTACGTAGTCGCAACTTACATAGGACGAACTTTCAGTGACGACCTCAATTTCATGGCATTGGTCGTGTGCTTGCGTACCTAGGTTAGCAGAAATCATATGATTGTCCCTAAAAAACTTGGTCAGTTCTTCAGCTTTATCACTGTTTGTATGAAGTAGCCTATCATTACGGTCTGAAAGTGACGGAATGTGCTGGTTCTTCTTTTTTAAAATTTTTCTAATGTTCCAGAAAGGCTTACTGCCTTTATCCAGATTCGTTAACATTTGATTCCATTTTTGATTTCTGATACGAAGGACTAGCTCACGGATATTTTCGGAAAACATTTTGAAGAAATATTTATCAATGTCCTGCCTGTAGCGTGACCATTGCCTCCTGTAATAGTTTCGTATCTTTATCAGATTGAGAATATTGTTTGGAAGTTTTAAGTAAGTTTTGGACCTGAAGACTTTTTTTTGGTACAGCATACTCCAGAGCATTAAGCACCTGAGTATTAAAAACCTCAATACTTCGGTCTATAGTATTTGTATTATCGAATTCTGTTGCGTTAGCGGGCAAGTTTGCGAACACATTTCTTAAATAACATTTAAATAGAGGCCAATCTGCATTTTTATAGTCGTAAATAAAACTTTCTTGGGTGATGCTGTCAATGTTTAATTCAAATTGAACTGGCAGGTGGTCAGAGTCTAGGTCATTGACGGTGGTAAGGCTGGAGAGGAATTCAGGAGTGTTAGTTAGTGCAAGGTCTAACGTGGAACATGTATGACGAGAATTGGATGGGACGTAACTATGATTAGGAAAATTGTGATAGGGAAGAAAGAGGTAAATTCGTGCATAATATTTCCCCAAGCGTTAGCTCTGTTACAGCCCCAATTTCTGTACCTGCTGTTATAGTCACCACAGTATAAATACATGCCGTTAGCGTTGAACATTCTTTGTAAGTCCCTTTTAAATTGCGAGCGCTTGCTATCTGTTATGCGACCACCAGGAAAATAAATACTGAAAATCCGAAACTTTTGATTGCTGTTAGAATAAAGCTCTAATCCCACATTTTCTATCAGATGCGTATTGATGCTTGGTATTACATTAAATCGAATTGACTTTTTAATAATAATGGCTACTCCACCTTCTGTACCTATTGTTCTATCGTTCCGAACGCAGTAATAGTTACTAGGAGTTAGTTTATCTCCACACTTGAGCCAAGTTTCTGAAAGTACAGGGTTGCCCATATTCGACGGACCCATGTTTTT
>JAHXMU010000634.1:1001468-1029010 GCA_019455685.1 Philornis downsi
CGTTGCCAGATGGGTCCGTCGAATATGGGCAACCCTGTATACAATTAAGTAATTCAATTGACTTGTTTCGGACACTATGACAGTTCCATAATATGATTTTGAGGGCTTTATACGCCATTTGAATATAGATATTTAATAGCTAGTTTAGTTATAACATTAAATTGTTCAAATTTGGTGCTACAAGACTTAAGTTGATCCACAACTTCTAGAGTTAGCTGTATAATTTCGTTTTCAGTGAATAGAATGTTGTTTACTTTGTCAGTATTATTTATTGTTGTTCTCTGTGCTGCCTGAGTATAAGAGTATATATTGGGTATGTTGGGTTTGTTTGTGTGAGTTGGTTTCATCATAGGGAAATGAGATTCGTTATAAGAGAAAGGCGCTCTTCCAGAAGGTTTGAGTTGCTTTGGGGCTGCTCGAGTGTAGATGTTCTTATGCTTAATTGTTTCTTGTATGTTGACGAACATTCTTTTTCTGTCACAGTGCAGTCCAAAGTTTTATGCGCTCCAGCGCAGTTTGCACACTTCGTTTTAATATTCCAGCCCCTCTCTCCGTGACCATACATCTGGCAATTTCGGCACTGCACTAATTTGTTTCTGGCTTTCCAGCGAATAATGCTGTGAAAGAGAGATCGAACATTGCTACGAAGCTCATGAAGCATGACGGACCCACGTTCGAAAGAAACTATAAATAAGGTGTCAACGAAGTTCTCGTATTTTTTGTTATTGCTTTTCTTCAATGCATTTGTAGTTGAGAGCAATGAGTTCATTTTTAACGTCTTCTGCAGTCGTGTTGTCTAGACCGAGCAAAACCAGTTTTAAATGTTTGTCCTCTATACGCTGATGAGTGTAGAACTGATATTTACCTTCTGTTAAGATGACCTTAACAATGTCGCAAGTTTCATAATTACTGCATAATATTTTAATGCCAATGGAAATTTTTTGCACTAAGAAGTCGGTGACTTTGCGGGATGTCAGTAGGTTACGAATGGTGGAGATCTCATGGGTTAGAACCTTTATCGGATGTATTACCACTTTTTTAATTTAATTTAATTAATAAAACGAAAAAAGAACAGTGATATTTCTTTTGTTTTCAAGTTTAATATAGCTTTCGAAGATTTCATTTATACAAACCAGTACAGAAATTTTAGTCCAATTTCTAGACCCTGTGAATTTTTGAAAAAGATTGAAATTTCTGATCCAATTTAGTGCGACTAAATAAAAGATATGAACTACAAATACATAGGTTAAATGGGACATAACAGACCGCGCAGGCATAAGCGGCCTATTTCCCTAAATTCTGCCAGCCCAGAAGAGATGAGTTGATGTAGAACATTTGCAATCTCTGGTTGCGGTCTAACAAGTAGCTAAAGTGAAAAGATGAATGTTTAAGAAAACTGAAAAGCACCAATGCTTGTTAGGCCGGTATGTAACGTTTGTTACTGAAACTCAGCTCATATTAGTCTAGTGGTCACTGACAGTCCCAGCAATAGGATTATATGCAATGGCCTGATAATCGCTCATCTTAAATAACATTATTATGGAAACACGAAATACATGGTTAATATATCCATGTGGCATTATTGGCAGAAAACTGCAAGATGTTACGGAGTCTTCTTCAGTATAGAAAAGGAATCAGCAAAAATGGGTCCAGTTATTAATGAAGACAGAACAAAGTTATCTGTTTGGAACAACACTCGATTTGTGAACGTTAACAACTATAATTTTGTAAAAGTGGATACAAAGTACGCTGTGAATACAAAGTATGTTGTCAACATGGAGATATTGCTTGCTAATAGACGTAACGTCTGGGTCATACGAGTATTTAACCAGGATAGTTCCAAATTTCTCTGCGTTTATTTTATGTTTGCTATTCAATGACATAAAAATTTACGCAACACAGTTCCAAAGTTTCCAAAGAATCTTGTAGCTTTGTTTCAATCATTTGTATTGCCATATCTGAAAATTGCTTTATCAATTACTAATCCAGTTTGTTCTTTAAAATCTTCTTGTATCCGTTTGTCCTCACTACTTCCCATTGCAAACATTTCTCTAGATATTTTGGGATTATTACCAATACTGCTACCATTGTATTTGTATTTTATGTCATATGCAATGTGAAAATGTTCCAAAAGCCAACCGTATTTTCAGGATTTGAAAACTGTGATTTCTTTTGATGGCACATGGAGCACTTCTATGTCGATGTTTTCTTGATGATTTCTTCCAAATGTTTTCTTGATGATTTCTTCATGATTTCTTCCAAATCTTTTATTTTTTTCTATATAGACTTAACTAATTCCTTTGATTTGGTCGTCTTGGCTTTCGATCTAGGCGTCGCATTTACCCATATATCCTTGGATGTATTTGGGCTATTGATTGATGTCGATGGTCTGGGTCTGGTCTGAATATGATTTTATATCCTGAAAAAATTGATTGTCAGCAGACTAATTATATTTAGGTAAATTGGATAATGCACTACAACATCATTTGCACAAAAGTACAGGACAACTATTGTTTAATTTCTTCATTTCGCGAATGCTGTGTTAAATTTTACTGTTGCTGTTGTTTTATTTATATCAATTGGGTTAGACTGTTTCAAATTTATGTACAATTTTGCATCCTTAAGTCTTAAGACTAAATATTTATTGCATCTTAATCATTGTTTCAATATTAGAATCATCGTTCCTACGTAAAATCTGTGGCCGAATTTGGTATTGGGGATCTTTTAATTATACGTCTTAGTCATTTGGATGAAACGGTAGGAAGAAAACCAGCTTTTTCCTCTCGCCCACTGGCTACTCCTCCTTTTTCAACATTCCTTTAGACGGCTTCGAAACTTCAGTATTTGAGTGTGTCGATAATTTTCTTGACATCCTTTTTTCGATTTATGACGCAAGTAACCATATTTACCCCTATTGTGCGTCTCTAGTTAGTGCTGAGTCTTCGAACGTAGGCTCCCCAACACTTTAAAACCGTCTGAATAAAATTTCATCAAAATCTTTCGTTTACCCTGTGCGTCGTGATGTGCACACACCATTTTTCATACTGCGTAGGCGTTCGTTTCTCACTTCCCAGGGCAATATGTGTGAGCTGTACTACCAAAACGCGTTCTCTGCTTCTGGGTGCATAATTTTTACCATATCAAATAATATACATACCTTCATTCCGTAAATTAAATTAATTTAATTTAATTTAACTTAATTTATGCCATATCAAATAATACACATATCTTCATTCCTTAAATTTTGTAAGGAGTAAAAAAACAAAGAAAACAAATATAAAACTACTATGAGTGTGCAGATTTATTGTAAAAATCTACCAAATTATTTATATCACGAAAATTTTATCTTTACTTCTTTTAGTAAATTGTCATTATTGACATTTAAATTTTTTTCTGACACTTTGTAGGAGGCCAGTCCTTCAAAAAACTTAATTATCACAGATAGTTATTTTATTTGCTGGGGAACCACCGGTTATAGCTTAATTCAATTGGTAATAGAATCTTGGTTATCTGACCAGAATTTTTTCTACGTCCAAATGCACGTAAAAGAAAAGATGGCGTTTTGCCAGCGGTGATTTGCGATATTCTTCAACAGTCGATACCTCTGAAGCTTATTGGAATTAATGATGCAAACGGAATGACAAAATGAATATGCCAGCCATCCGCTGGTGGTCCATATAAAAATGACTTTGATTTGGTTTCAAATGATTTTAGAATGTCTTAATATTTGTATAATATTATAATCCCATACCATACCATCATATTACAATCATCTATGGGGAAGAATTATTTGGTAACAACATTTCATAACACAACAAAGCAGCAGAAAGTAGTGTAATTTATTAGTATTTTGTTAAATGTGTAATTTATTAGTATTTTGTCAATTCAATCTGTTAGTCCAAAACTAAATCTACTGATGTTGATATGAAATTTTAGACATAAAAAAAAATCCTTCACGCAAATTTGATTTGATTTAGTTCCTCACTGTAGTTGACTCCTGTTTAAAGGAATTGAATTCGTATTGATTGGAAAATTTGTATTTTGGTTTGTATATTTAAATCGGATTACAAAATAAATGCCTTAAACTATAGACTAATTGTAAAACGGCGCACTCTAACTAAAATATTTGATAGATTTCTCAAAATAACACGGACAATCTGTTCAAATTCAGAAAGAGCACAATCAGGTTTTTAATATTATATTTATTTATGATTTAGGTGATGTTTTGAAGTTTCGCAAAATGTTACGCTTCGTCGTCGAATTAAAGTTGTTCGCGGATGTTTTTAGCACATATCATTTTATTTCAATACAGGTTATTTATTTCCATTAAATTAACAGGGTAACAATGACAAGTTTGAGTGGAAAATTCAGAAACTACTTATACTAGCAATTGGGATCCAGTTCTTTTTGATTATTGGAGATGTTTTTCTGAATGGAGTTGTTTATGGTTAAAGACTTGTCAACTACACAAACTTCGAAAGCGTACGCAATGTTGGGATGACGAAACATCTTGGCTTAAACAACAAACATAAATCCTTAGTATGAAATATTTTTGAATATATTTTTTAATTTGGAATCCTTTCTATGAAATTCATTGAAAGATCTCAAAAGGTATCCTGTAAAAACTGGGAAAAATGGTGGTCTCCCGCATAAAATCAGACGTAAACACTGAAGCTTACAATCTTTTAGAGGTCCTACATCCAGTTTTTCAATAATTATACCTATAGTTAAAAAACTTTGAATAGAGAGAAAACATGCAGAATTATATAATTCAGTTAGATATAATAGATTTTCAACGAACAAACTACTGGAATAATTGGATAATTGGGTATCAAATGTTTAAAACTTAAAAATATCATTTTCCCTTTAATTTACAAAAATGTTAATTAAAATTATTTCAGGTTTTTAATTAGTACGTATTAAAGTAAATAAGTGTTCAAATTCAAATTCGACTTTCGATTATTATTTTTTCTCTATGTTGGTACACTTGTCTCTAAGATATGTTGACGGTTTTATCCATATACTGTGTTTGTTTTGTTTGTGAGAGGCATAAATAAGACAAGTGTTTTGCGTGCTCGGCGATGCGGCTTTTATCTTCTCAACCGTCGTGAAACGCCATCCTTTCATGGTCCTCTTCAATCTTGGGAACAGGAAAAAGCCGCAGGGGGGCATACCTGATGAAAACGGTGACTGAGGCATGATAACGGTGTTGTTTTTGGCCAAATAATCTCTCATAAGCAAAGATGTGTGAGCAGGTGCATTATCGTGATGCAAAAGCCATGCATTTTTTTCCACAATTCCGGGCGTTTTTTTCGTACTGCTTCACGCAAACGACGCATAACTTTAAGCTAATACTCCTTATTTACTGCACGACCTTGTGGTAAGAACTCCTGATGCACTATGCCATTGTAATTGAAGAAAACAGTGAGCAAAACATTTGATCGAACTTGGCGTGCTTTTTTTGTCTTGGCTCTCCTGGACTCCTCCATTGGGACGATTGAGCTTTGGTGTCGATGTCATAACCATATACTCATGATTCGTCACCAGTTATGACCCTTTTAAGTAAATATGGATAATCGTTGACGTCATTCAACAATTCCTAAACGATGCTTATGCGACATTGTTTTTGGTCAAAATTCAGCAATTTTGGAACAAACTTCGCTGCCACACGCTTCATGCCCAAAATTTCCGAAAAGACATTTCATTGGTTGTTGATGCACTGGGGCGTTCAGAGCGAGCATCGTCATTCACATCTTCTCGACCTTCTGTGAAAAGCTTGTACCACTTGTAAACATTTTTTGACTCAGAGTATCTCATCGTATCCCACTGTCAACATTTCAAATGTTTTTGAGCACTTGTTTGATCAATTTTTTCGATAGCAGAAAATCGCCGAACATGCAAAACACTTGTCTTATTTATTTAGCAGCAGACTGTATGATGAGATTAACGTATACGATAAGCAGAAACATATTTTTGTTTCTCACCCATCGACATTCTTGTTGTGGATGACTCACATTTTATTTTTATATCCCTTCCTATAGGATCAAGTAATTTATACTCATTTGATTACAAACAAATGGGTAACGTATTAAGGTGAGTTCAATCCATAGTATGTATATTAAGACATTCTAAGAAGACTGAGAAATGTTCTTCTGTTCAGACTACTGATGTACTCGATAATTCAAGCAAATCTGTATTGAAGATAACGAAAATTTGCCTGGAGTTAAGTACAATTAGAAAGAGGGATCTACCCGTCTACTGCTCACATGGGTCTTTATTGATAGTTGCGGAAGTAATTTCTAGCTCACGGCTTCCAAAAATACTATTGTCCTCCCATAAAATCTGCAAGGACAGTAGCTTGCCTATATCTTCATTGCTAGGTCACCCGCGATTATCAAGTATAATCTCTCTAAGATAATTCCCCCAGGAGTTACGGTTTCACCGTCGTTGATGTCGATTCTGAGAGGTGCTATGGGTCAAAAACTAAGGACGGCTTTCATGTCTACCAGCACTATCACTATTTCTTCGATGGTTAGGAGAATATTATCTTAATATTATCATTAAATTATCTTATCTGCTGGGTTCTCTTTAATGGCACATTCTCGTAACATGACTTTGACTCTGATCGACAATGGCTTTAAAAACCACCAAAAAAATGGAATAGTCAGGCAGATCCAGAGAGAAAATTTCGTTTTGTATCCATCAGAATTTAAAGAATCTAATATGTACAATTATTACTCATTTGCAAAATATTATTTATTTTATAATCGCTGATACGATAACTTGTAAACCATTTAGTAAGGTTATCAATATTTCCGATCAAAACGATTTTTACAACTCAGTAGTTGAGCCTACTCCTGTTGGCAATATAAAAGTTTCTGCCTACAGCGGTACATTTTCTTGATGTTAGCCGTAATGACGTATTTATTATTTACGGTTCGTCGAAGCATGTTGTAATCGTATTACATACTAGTTTGATATAAAATAGTGTAGTGACTCTCTCACATTATGTTCAGCAATGGACATGTGGTCGAAGTTAATATACCCTTTCATGTGGTCGTTACACATCTCTTTCACCACCAAATCTTTGACTAACCGGCGCACTTTGAATCTACAATGGAACTACAAAACTGTTCTTCACATAAGAACATTTGGGATTTACACAAATTCTCAGAAACGTCAAACAACACTATCTAACGACATGGATTAGATTTTGTCACATTTAATTTGTACTTCCTAAAAACAATGCAGTTAAGTAAAGTCCCCGAGAATTGCGGAAGATCACAATCTCTTTTAATTTAACCAACCCAAAAAACTCAAAAAATTTCTCAGCGCCAAACGAAACATCGATCTTGTGTAGCGTATGTAGGTAGAAGTATGTATCGTCGTATATAATCGCTTGAAGTTTAAACTTTTCATAAAAATTAGGGTTTTTGTTGCCAGTTAAACTGAGATTTCTTTCCTTCTTGAGAGGCAATCATTATAAAAGTTCCAATAGTTATGAAGTTATACAAATTCAGAGTATCAGTTGAAGAATCGCTAGCGCGCAAAGACCCTCCTCAATGCTTAAACTGTCAGGAGTTTGAGCATACTAAAGCTTACTGCAAATTATCATCCGTATGTGTGATATGCGGAAGTATTCATAAAACATCAGAATGCAAGTTACCAAAAGTAGATCCCAGTCTGAAGAAATATGGAAACTGTGGAGGAAACCACACAGCTAATTAGAGAGGTTGCCCTGTATACATAGAACTAAGGAGGAAGATCTCTCATAGAAGGCAGGAAACTCCTCAGTTTCAAGTGCCAGAGTTTGGGTGTATCCCAAATCCAGTTCCATCAGTCTCAAATGTTAATTCAGCAACGACGACTCAAATGACATATGCACAATCTCTGAAAAATCAGGTTCCTCAAGCTCCTCCACAGAAAAACAATATTGACACCTCAATCGAATCCCTCATAAAAACTATGAATAATTTCATGACAAATATGCAGGGGATTATGCAAGAAATGTTACGAAACCAGAATATGATCATTCAAGTTTTATTAACCAGAAAATGAACTCTATAAAAATTTTTTACTGGAATGCCAACGGACTCACCCAACATAAGAATGAAGTAGAGTATTTCTTGAGATCCCGAGATATTGACATTCTCTTAGTCTCTGAAACTCATTTCTCGTTAAAAAATTGTTTCCGAATAAATGAATACTCAACCTACGATACAAAACATCCCAGTGGCAGAGCTTGTGGAGGAACAGCTGCAATAATTAATGATCAGGTAAAGCACTTCCCACTACGCGAATATAAAACTGATCACATACAAGCCACTTCAGTTGCACTAACTGGATTAAACATAATAGTTTCTTCCATATACTGCCCTCCCAAATAAGTTGTAAGCGAAGACCAGTTTTCATAATTTTTCTCTACTCTTGGTGATAAGTTTATAGCAGCTAGAGACTACAATGCTAAACATACCTTCTGGGGGTCTAGAGTCGTCAACTCCAGGGGCAGGCAATTGCTGAATGCTATATCGAGTTCAGGCCTAAAAGTTTTGTCTGGAGGTGAACCAACATACTGGCCCACGGATCTCAATAAAACACCCGATCTCATAGATTTTGCAGTTATGAAGGGCATAACAAGAGAACACATCATCGTTACTCCTTCCCTCGACCTCTCATCAGACCACTCCCCCATCTGTGGCAAAACTTTTCTCTCACAACGCCAGATGAAATTCAGTCTGCCATCAACGTTCTCACTACCACAATGACAACTGCCGCAAACTTGGCAACTCCGCACAAAGTCTATGCTAAAACAAAAAATGACTCCTCATGTCATATTGAATCCCTAATCAAAGAGAAAAGGAAAGCGAGAAGATGATGGCAAAAGCACAAATCTCCCTACCTCAAAGCTCGTCTCGACCAGTGCAAGTCAAAACTGAGGTCAACTCTGGATGAAAAAAAAAGAAATATCCGAAGCCCGCTACTTATCTCTTCTAGGAGCCACACAAAACACTAACTATAGCCTGTACAAGGCCACAAGGCAACTACAGCGTCCTATAACACAGGAGTCTTCAATACGGATGAAAGATGGAGGATGGGCAAGGGGTAGTGATGAAAAAGTGAAAGAATTTGCTGATCATCTGAAAGAAGTATTTATTCCTAACTATACAATCTCTCGTGTGAATCCAACGATCATTAGCCCAATGGTCACAAATCCAATGAAAATAAGTCTATCTCTCTTAAAGAAAAATGTTCTCTCGTTGAAAATGAATAAATCTCCTGGACACGATAAAATAACAGCGAAAATGATTTCAGAACTCCCCCACAATATCCTCAAATTAGTTTTATTTATATTTAATGCTATACTTCGAATTCGATACTTTCCTCGATCATGGAAGCTGTCTGAAACAATAATGATCCCAAAACCTGGAAAGGAACTGTCACAAATTACATCCTATCGACCCATAAGTTTACTCTATATTTTATCTAAACTGTTTGAAAAGATCTTTCTTCAAATGTTGTACCCCCATATTGAAGCAAACCATGTAATACCCACGCACCAGTTTGGGTTTCGCAAGGGTCATGGAACGACAGAACAAGTACATCATATAGTAACCCAGAAAAACATTCGAAGATCGGAAATATTGCTCAGCTCTCTTTATAGACATCTTACAAGCCATTGATAAAGTGTGGCATGAAGGCCTTATTCACAAAATAGTCTCTTTTCTACCGGCAAATACCCACAAGCTCCTGGAGAGCTATCTGAAGGATCAATCTTTTGTAGTAAAATCGAAAGACTCTGTTTCAACTCAAAGAAAAGTTTCAGCAGGAGTTCCGCAGGGAAGTATACTAGGCCCTATACTACATACCATCTACACCTCTGATATGGCCCATTAATGGCTTCTAGACAACTGCAGTCTCATATACACACATTAGGATCTTGGCTCGAAAAGTGGAAGATAAAAGTAAATGCCACTAAGAGTGCCCAGGTTACATTCTCTCTTAGACAGAAGAATTGCCCAGCCCTCACTATTCACGGTAGTACCATACCCGTTCATAACCATGTGAAATATTTGGGCATTCACTTTGACCGACGTCTCACCTGGAAAAATCACATTGACTCAAAAATAATACAATCGAAACTAAAAATGGCTCAACTCCACTGGCTTATTGGCTCCCAGTCTACTCTCAGTTTGGAAAATAAAATCACCATCTACAAAACCATATTGAAGCCAATATGGACATACGGCATCCAGTTGTGAGGAACGGCATCGGCTTCTAACATTAATAAGCTACAGAGAAGACAGTCAAGAATACCGCGCCAAATTTGTGGTGTCCCATGGTATGTTAGGAATGATAACATACGCAAAGATTTAAACATTCCTTATATTTCCGACGAAATAAAAAAATTAAGCAGGTCATATGTATCGAAGTTGTCCTCCCACTCAAACCCACTCGCTCAAAACCTTCAACTTTTTCCCGGTCATATACGGCTAAAATGAAAGGACACGCTAGACTTGGTCCGGTGATAAACAGTTCTGCTCGCCAAAAACAAGATCCGGCAATGGCAGGATACTTTACTTTAAGATAGGATTAAGATTTGAATACATATTGTAAATTTCGAAAGAAAGATCCAATAAAGAAAATGAATGAAAAAAAAAATCTTATGTTGAAAAATTCGAAAAAAAAGAAATATATTTTGAAATTTACAGAAGGCACTGAAAAGTCTTTTGAAAAAATTTCTAGAGTATTGTGGAAAAAATCAGTTAATGAATTCCCCTTTAAAAACTGATGCTTTTTACATTTTTCTCAGCAGCAACAGCCGCATAGTATGTTGAAAGGTCCTTATAACTAAATACCAAACAATATAATTCGTTGAAGCAGTTCCGAAATACAAAATTTGTTCAATATTCCCCTCTTAGAAGCATTTTTCAGATTCTAGCAAATTTTAAATGTATAAAATTTGTTCAATTTTTGGACTATATTATAGTTTAAAAGAAGAATGCTTCCTGAAGTTTTCAGAAAAATCGTATTCAACGATGTTTTTATTTATCCGGTTTGGCATGGAACATACCCTTTTCAAAAGATAAAATACAATTCTTAAAAAATAAAACACGATAAGTTAGTTTATGTTAATGTTACTTATCCAATAAGCAAGTAAATGATGGCAGTATAATACTAAACGAGCTTAATTTTTGTTTGCCTAAATTTTAGGTTGAGATAATGAATACTTTCTCTTAGCTTCTAATTAATGTTCTGCAGTATTTCACTTTCAGGTCACAAAAAAAAAAAATACAATGGGGAACGTTTGCAGCTCCGGACAAAGCAAGAAAAAAGACAGCATATCAGAAAAGTCAGACGAGTATGTACTTTCTTACTACTTCCGTGTATGTTTTACAATTTTCAATGCCTATTTTTCGACAAAAGGTCATACAACATCCATAATGATGATAATGATCAGAAACAAGTTCCAGCGACAGAGCCAGAGCAACAAAGCTCTGCAGCTCAAAACAGTTCGAGCTTAGCAAGTGAACCTATCAATCTGAACAGGGAAGACAAGCCGACTCCAGTTAATAAGAATGGTGAGTGATTTGTCAACATAATAGGTTAGGCAGATTATAGAATTAAATTAATTTGTAAACTCAACATAAGAGCTCTCAACCGCCGACACGACAGCGATAAAAACAAACCAATCGTCAGATGGATTAGAAACAAAAAATGGTGTCACTACTTATCTATCAATTCTTCAGGGAAAAACCGCACATGGAAGGAATGTCAAGAGGAATAAAAAAATTGTAATCTACGTTTTGTCAGATAATAGCTCCGAATATAAGAAACATAAACGTGTCATACACAGTCTGCAGAAGCAATTGACAAGAAAGTGCCAGGCCAAAGGATTTGAAATTTTTATATCAGATGTACACATCACGGACAGTGCAAACCATTTGAGTTACTCGAGATTAATGCCATCCAATAAATGGACGCACAGCCCCTTAGAAGCACAAGGTGGGCACGAGGAGGCAGCAAACTGCCTTTCAGAAATAACGCGGCATTCTTCGTCGGCATATATTGTTCCGATATTATTCCTTGGATCCTCGTTGGGAGTGCCAATGTTGCCACTTACTATTGAAAGTCAAGACTTCACACAAGTCTTGACAGCCGCTACCGAAGATGAAAAAGTTGCTTTAGAAAAGTGGTATATTATCGACAATTGCTACCAGCCTATGTGCCATCGATTAAATACAGAGCTTTGCAGAGCATGTTCACCGGACCAGGATGATGAGCTGAATGATCTATTCGCAATTCTTTTGCGTCTTTTTTCCGATGACCTAAAAGATTCTTACATGTCGACGGTGGTGGAACAAGAAATTAACAACACAATGTTAATGAGCCAAGAATTAGCTAAACGCTGCATATGGATACAAACTGGTCCACAATTCACAAAAGCGCTCGAAGATGCTTCAGCATACGATCAGGAGATTCATAGACGTATGTCGAAACTGTATACCGATTTGAAGGCCCATTTATCTGAGAAGAATATAATACGCATATTGCCAACAATGGGTATTTTGGATGAAGAATTGGCTGCAGTTATTGGCAGTTTGTTGGAAAAGTCACTTGAGTGTATATTTGACGAACATGCCGCCAAAAGTAATATACCGCATAATACTAACGGTATAGACCACGTTCTATTAGAAGAGCTTGAGCACATAGGATATTACTCTAAAATTCTCGCACAAAATTCACCAAACTTTGATATTATGACAGAGATTAAAAGGTAAATTAAAGACGTAAATTATGTCAATATCAAAATATTTAAATTCCGCCATATATAGATATATAAAAGATAGTACGACATATCCGCTAATTGTGACTGGTCCAAGCGGATGTGGGAAAAGCGTATTCATATCTAAAATCGCGGAAAACATCCATAGATGGAAACCAGAGTTAAATTTAGTTTTAAGGTAAGTTGCAACACTAACGGCTGTAGATATTTGTACATGCTAAAATACAAAATTACAGATATGCAAATCTAGCAGCACGGTCAAGTGACTTGGCTTCACTCCTAGGCTCAATAGCGTATCAAATATCTGTATTGGTATATGGACGTCAATGCAGAATAGAGCATGTAAGTATTTTCATTTGTGTTTGAGAAGACTTTATTTGAAATTATCATTATAATAATTTACAGACAGTTGTGGCCTATTCAACATTTATTAAAGAAGCAATAGCCAGCAACAAATGTTTTATTGTAATCATCATTGATTCGCTAGACGACTTAGTGAACGGGATGGATATTGATTGGCTGCCAATAAACTTAAGCAATACTTGTAAAATAATATTGACCGTGACCGAAGACGATCATCAAGATAATTGTAGACTAATCGATAAGTTGGCTGAAACTGCAATTCCAAATAGATGCTTTATTAGAATGAAGCAATTCACTGAGCGTCAGTGGCAAGATATACTTAGCGCAGGCGGTGGAGATTTCTATGCCACAAATGGCGCCATAAAAATGCCGAATGATTGGAAAATGCTGCGGGGAAAGACCCCATTCCATGCTAAGTCACTGTGGTGGTTGGCTTGGTTGGGCTACACTTCAATACCGATGACGGATATATCGGAGGTGGTGGAAAACATTCTGCAAGTAATTGAATCGAAATTTTCCAGCGATCACGCTGAGACAATGATGCTGACATTAGCCTTATCCCAATGGGGTATGCGAGAGAGCGATTGTGTTAATATATTTCAGAAAACATCACAAATGGACGCACCGGAAGCCTTTAGAATCTGGTCAAAATTCTGTTGGCTAATGGGCCCCATGCTTTTATCAGTACGCAGTATAAGAATTGCAGACAAATCCCTTCTGAATGCTATATTTAAAAAATACAAACATAAGCATGCACAAGTTCATCAAGTTGTGCGCGAGTTCTATGATAGGCAGGATAACTATTTCACAACAGCAAAAGAAATAAATCCGATGTGAGTCTGTTGCAATTTGTCATAGGTTCAATTGTTTTAAAAAAGGATTGTATTTTCAGATACAATTACCAAAAATTCTTAAAGTTGCCTTATCACCACTTCTGTAATATAATGGAAGATAATCTTGGACTAAATAAAGTTGAAATCATTTTCCACTGTTTTTACTTTACGGAACTTCAGTGGATGGCAGATAAGGTTCATGCCACTGGTGCCGCTCATTTAGTGAGTGATGTTCTGGTATCTGAGAAAATGTTGGGCATTACGGAACAACCGTTCGTGCATATACAACTGCTGAAAGATTTTCTTAGTATGTACATGTATGAACTGAACTATGATGGCCACCAATTCTATACGCTTATCAGATTTTACATGAAATCACGAATTCGCGAAGATCGTTCCTTAAATGACGATCAAATAATACGTTCATGGCTTGAATCAACCAATGAACTTGAAATTCCCTACCTTGATATTATCAATAAATCGTTCGGTGTCAGCGGTGACTATGAAAAAGGAGGTTACGACGCCCTTGTTAACTTACCACATCAAGGATTTTTTGTCGCTTCTATAAGTACAGATAGGGAGGAAATATGTATATGGGATGTTCGAAATTGTAATCGTGTTCGAGTTCTCCAAGGTATTCCTCAACCATCAACTATGTGTCCTTTTGGATCATATAATGCTGCAGTGCTTTGTAGGCGGGAAATAAGAGTAATCAATTTGGACGAGGGTGTATTCAAGGTATGTTCTGAGTGTTAAACTAATGTGTTGAAACTGTATTAATCCATTTGCATACAATCTTTTAGGTTACACTTAAAGGAGTGATGAACCAAAAGATGCCATATTTTGGCCTTCATGATCAGAAACACCTTGTGTGTCTTTCACGCAATCGAATGTATGTAAATTTAATGAATTTGGAATCTGGAGATTGCGTAACAACGTTTAAAGCCGGCGAAGACCGATTCCTTAACTCTCTTCTAGTTTCTGGAGACGGCAGGTAATGTTCACTAACAATGACTCATAAAAAGGAAAATATTTGAACAAACGTATTTTGATAGTCTAACGATCCGAGCTTGATGGATTGTTATCATTTCATGCAAATTGCCCCAGTTTTTGGTATATTCATATTTCTGACCGAAAAATTTTCATTTCAATTCACTAGGCAAATATTAATTTTGTCGAGAATTTATGAAATTATACTTAATTTTTTTTCTGCACTTGGATTTACCTAAGAGTCAAACACAAAGGTAGCGATTTCTACCTATATTTATGGTAGGTAACAAAAGTTTGACGTTAGTTACACGTTTCTTCATAAACCTGAAGATGTACCGCACCATTGTGATTGAAAGGTGGGTACTGCGAAAGTAACAGAAATGCGGAGTTCTCATTTGATGATGCTCACTGACCAGATCACATCCATCGAAATCGAGTAGTTAGTAGGTCGGATTACTCACGGCTCATGAGCAAAGACCATTACTCATGAGTCACAGTCGTGAGAAATGAGTCTGCTCCGTGTAACAGCTTCTACCCATAAATCGCAGTCAGTGGCTAATGGGCGACGTCAGGCTTCTATGCGCCACTCATGAAAAATGACTGGTAGATCTCATCCATGACACATGAAGGCGACTCATCAATAGCGCACCCAGTGAAATGTTCATATTAACATATTTATACTTTCATCCGAAGGAATGAATGCATATATTATCTGAAATGGCAAAAAATTAATACCCAGGTTTTTCGAGCAATTATACGGAATTAATTCTGAGAATGAAAGTGAATAGCATTAGCCCACCTCTTTTACTGCAATCTAATCGATGTATTTTGTGGTTCATATCTTTTATTCAGTTGCATAAAATATATTTAAATTTTGTACGCGCTAAGACTTTGCTACAGTAAAGTCTGAGAAAGAAAAATGGGCAGCACTGTAGTACTTCCCATACAGATTAGCAGATTTTCCGAAGTTAAATATTTTCTCAGTTGTTTTTAATTAGAAAGCTGCACTAGCCTATATTTTTGCTCATTTATAAGTAAGATATACACACAAGTTCTCTTGCATCTCATGAATGAGACATGGAAGAGCTTCTCACATTCAGTGAGCTTACAGCCATTTTATTTTTAGACTGATTTGGCGTGACCTACAGTTTAACGACGATTCCGAACGTCACAGTTTGAGCAGCATTTTTAATAGACTTGTCGTTTACACTACTACACGAAGTGTTCGTCGAACACAGCAAGGTGATCACCGCTCACATAATGATAGATGGTTGTATCGGCGATTGAACGCGCGATCGTGAGAACGATAGTCGCGTGTGCTATCCATAGTGTTACTGCGTGCGTAGTGTTACGCTATGGTTAGCGTTACTGTGTGTACTAAACATAAGTTACTGATAATTCTCGGTAAAACTTAAGAAAAATCCATGAAATAGCCACACTACTTCTGGCACTTTGCATACAAATGATTGATTTAACTATAGACTCTTATCTTCATATCTCTGAAGCACTTGTACTGAATTCAGTCAAATTTTGACGCATATCATGCGTTTGGACAAGTAAGTCCAAAAATGAAAATAAAGTGTATGCATTATAATGCAATGGTAAAATTAAAAAAAAAAATGATGGGATAGCCGCGCCCCTGCTGATACTTCCCATTAATATTGACTAATTTAACCTAAATATTGGTACATTTATTCACAGCACTAAATTCAGTATAATGTGACAGCACTACGTATTCAGTTAATTTAGTTTTACGAACGAATATGAACAACAGAAACCGGTCAATTTAACAAAAAAAAAAAAAAAATGTAGTCGTTCTATAATATCTAACATAATATTAGCAAAACACTCCAGAAATTTATGGTTTTGCTTATTTTACTGTGCTTCTGTCGCAATACTACGCACTGTTCTTCGCTTAGAAATTACAGAGAAGCCATTAGTTTATAGGAGGGAGAGCAGAGCGTGGCATTGCAGATTATTTTGATTTAAATTTTTTTTTTTCAAATTCAGTATTTATTACAATCTGTCCTTGGACATTCAGTAATATTTACATTGACCTACATACTACTTATATACCAAAATTTTATTTTTATTCGGAAACACTTCCTTGAGTGTCCCTACTGCTATATTCGTCCTGAGTAGCCAGGTCCTGTATGGTTCTCCTCCTTAGTTTGGTAAATAATTGTGTTTCGCTCATCAGATGGGACGCCAGTTGATTCGGATGTTGTTGAATACGATTCATGTATCTAGCAGAGTATTTTTGAACTTCTTCATTAATAAAGAGTGTTTTTAATTCTCTATGCAATTGTTTGTTCGAGAAGTATCTGGTTGCACCAGATACGTTGCAATATTTCAAGGTTGGAGTTTGCTGCAGTCCCCCATAACTGGATTCCATATGTCCATACGGGCTTCAAGACACATTTATAGATTTTTAATTTGTTATTTAGGGATAGTTTGGATTTGCAATTCAAGTGAGAATCAGATATAAGAAGGACCCATAATGCTGCCCTGAGGTACTCCCGCATTCGATTTAAGCATGTCCAACATGTCTTCGCCGTGTTTAACAAAAAAGATTCGTTCAGATAAATAAGATTTCAGAAAAATGAAGAAATTCGTGGGTAACATTTTCCTCAATTTGAATAATAAACCATACCCTATCAAACGCTTAAGAAATGTCCAGAAATGCCGCATTGCAATACTTTTTCGTGTCGAAAGATTTATTTATCAGTTCAACTAATCTATGAACCTGTTCAATCGTCCCATGTCCCTGTCTAAAACCAAATTGGTGATCAGGTATTAGTTTTTTGGACTCTATTATATGGTTTAATCTTCGGAGAAATAAAATTTCGAGGACTTTTGATGGTATAGGTAGGAGGCTTATGAGCCTATAAGAGAAGGTTTCTTCAGGAGGTTTTCCTGGTTTTCGTATTATTTCCACCTGAGATATTTTCCATTGTGGCGGAATATACAGCTTTAAAATGATTGCATTGTATATTATTGTTAGAAGCTGTAAGCCTTCCTGAGGCAATTCTTTTAGCAGTGATCAAGTCGTATCCCGGGGCTTTTAGGTCTTTTAAATCAGCAATTATATTTTTAACTTCGCAGGTGGTAATTTGAGTAATAGGCAAGTCCATCTGGTAATCTTAATTTAGAAAGTTGTGTCATTACCATGTTGTTCATTAGGTATGAACACTTTCTCCAGATGTTTTGCGGAAGTTTCAGCTATTTCAGAATCACTTTTAGCCCATGTATTCTGTATGGTTCGAATAGGGGGATCGTGTTTTATGGACCTGTTCGTACGATTTATTACTTTATATAGAGAGTAGTCGATAGCTGCAGTTGCATCTAAATTTTCCAGATCTCTATCAGTTTTTCTACTATCCTCTACACTTAAGATCTCTTTGAGTTCTTTTGTTAACTTATTTAGAACCGCTTTATCGGACAGATATCTAGTTGTCTGCCACTTTTTTCTTGCCTTTCTCCTTTCAGCCACTTTTTCTCTTATACTCAATGGAACTTTGTTCCGTTCGGGTATATTTTTTGCATTCAAAGGGGTAGAATTCTAAGCTGCTTGTTTGGTAATATTATTAAACTGCTCAACTCCATTTATTATATCGTTATCTGAGATTAAAGCAATATGTATAGGTATATTTACATTAGCTTTTACCAAATATCGAAAGAGTTTCCAGTCAGTTCGTTTATTATGGAGTACACAACTTCTTGATGCAGGCAATATTTTTCTGCCCTGAGTTACCTTTACTGGGGTGTGGTCAGACCACAAGTCATAAATGGATTCACATTGCACTGTCTCTTTCTTAATACCTCTTGTCACACAAAAATCTAGTAAATCGGGGATTTTGCTGCAGTCTGTTGGCCAATAAGTCGGTTGTGCACTTGATACCGTGTGTTCGTTCATTGATTCAGCTGCATATTGAAGTTAACGACCTTTTGTTGTTGTTAGCCTGGAGCCCCAGAGGGTGTTTTTGGCATTGTAGTCGCCACCTGCGACAAAGGTATTACCAAGTGTTTTGAATAACTTCTTGGACATATCACAACTTATTTTGTGTTTAGGGGGACTACCTATATATATAGCGGATATACTTATTGGGCCGGACCAATCTTCAACCACTATTGTTGTGGCTTGTATTTCTGCCCTTGCATATGGGTTTGACAAATGATGTTTTATGCTGTTTCTTATAAGTATTCCAGAGCCTCCATGTGCTGTACCATCTGGATGTATTGTGTGATAGAATTTGTAGTTCGGTATAGAAAAATAATCCTTACGGGTAAAATGAGTTTCAGAGACAAGCAGAATGTCGATATTATGCATATCTACAAGTGTTTTGACTTCCAGGTTGTGTTTAGATAACCCGTTTGCATTCCACAAAACAATTATCAATCGATCGAATTTATGGCATTTGACATTAGAGTTACCAACATTGTGGTCATTGCAGCCATTTACTGCAACATCTGCTTCATTACTGCCATCATTTCGCGGAATTCATCAGTGAGTGTAAAAATTTTTGGTTTTCTCTTGATTATTTCAAAGTTGATGCTTTTTTTTAGAAGATTATCTATATCCGCACAAAGTGGATGTTAGGAAGAGGGAAGAAACAACTGCACTTTCTCAACATGCAATAGAGTATGGACATATTGTAAACTTTGACCAAGTTTAAGAATACGACAAAGAATAAAAACGTATGTCAATACTAAAGAGGACAATGACCAGACGAAACTGCAATATTCCATTGCGATACTTTGAAGAGTTAAGTTCTGTGATATTAGTTATTAAGTTTTAAACTACGATTTATTTATGTTTTGGGATCATTATTTTTGTTGTTAAATTATTGTGTCGTGCTGTTCAGCTTTTTGGTAATATAAGCATTTGCCACTATTATGTAAAAACAAATTGTGAGTTGAAAACAAAAAACACTAAAAATCACATAATAGAATACAGCATTACATATTTTTCACACAGGAATTTGCAATAAAAGTTTTTCTCCAGATGAAGTTGGAAAAAAGCCAACGAAACGTTGAGAAATACATGATGAAATAAATTTGATTTATTTGCATCAGAGAAAACTCTTGTCAAAAATAGCCCGTATAAACACAGAAAAGTTTCGTAAGTGTTTACAACCAGCCAGGCATCGTTCGGTCGGCTTAAAAAGTTATGAAACTTATGTGGTAAAATTATACATGCTACATGAAAGAGTTCCTTCTGGGTGTTATATTTTCGCCATGACAAATTATATATTTGTTACATACAAGCATAAATACTCGCGTTCATCTACAGGTGTGGTTTGACAAGAGAAAAAAATCGGTGTTTACTGCGAAACAACATACCAATTCATATGTATGAACATACCCACACACATTATACACAATAACGACCCATACTAAGATCGTTCACGTAAAAACTATTTCTGACTACATCGCCCACCGGGTACTACGTTCTTAAAGTATTTGAATCACAACAGTTTTTTCCAAGGATGTGTGCTGCTGCAGGAGAACTTGTCAAGAGAACTTATTTAGGACCTGTTGGTTTTGTTTGCAAAACGTAAGTTACTGCAGCTGCGAAGCAAAATAATCTTTGTAAAACAAAAAAAAAAAAAAATGGACAACTTTATAATGTCGTGCAATATTTCCCTTGAAGAATCAATATGGCAATATAAAATAATATATTCGTATTTTAGTAGAATTTTTTATGTTCATGACGTTTTTTAAATTGGACATGGTGTGTAATTTACTGCCGATCAGCTTAGATTTAATTCGTGTCTAGGGTATGTTGTATGATGTAGTAATCTTTCTTTCTACTTCTTCAAGCTTCTCGACGAAAAAAAATATCATTGAATATTGTCATATCACAAAAAGCTTAAAAATCCTGATGTTGCTGCTGACTCACTGCACTGCACTGTGATACAAACAAACAATAAATTGATGGAAGGAATTTGTTGTGCGATGATGCTCTCAAAGATGCGTTGAAAGAAGTGGAGCTTTTATTCAGCTGTGAGAGCAAAGCAAATCTACCAGTTTTGGATTTAGAAATATGATAGAAAGCCTAATAGACATGAATGTTTAAATAGATGGAAGTAGCTTTTTCGGGTTGTCGTTTATAACATAATAAATTTCACTAGTTTTCAGTTCAATGTTAATTGAGGTGCTAAAGCAAACCACGACCCTAAAATCAGCATTTAGTTTCAGAAGTTATCCTTGATCTCCCAATAAAGGTCATCCATCTCACAAATCTTATCCTCAAGTACTAGTATATCGGTTCTTTTCGTAAAGCAGAACTGTTATCGTTCTGCTGCTACAAATTTGGATGGTGTGTAACCCCTACAGTCGGTCGAGAGGTGGTCAAGATCGGAAATGAAACCTGAATGTGCAAAAGTCAAAATTAAATACAGAATTCGGGAATGGAAGGAGTCGAGTGTGCGATTATGACATAAGCACATACAGCATCAAATTTTGGTGTCAAAATTAATCTTTTCTTACGGCAGTTACAAGCTTATATGTTGTAAATGCCCAGAAGTTTTGTAAAAGCGCTGGCAGTATAGACTGCGACTTACATCAGAAATTGTCAAAATTTATCTGGGGAAATATTAGTGCCAATAGTAGAAACATCGATTTACAGTTGTGTCTGTACCGGTACTGCAAATAACCAATTTACAGAGAATATTACAATAGAATGCGATAGATTTGTTCACTTGTCAGAAAGAGTTGTAATTAATACAACAAAATCAAAAGGCGATTGTTGTTCAAATATAAAATCACTTAACAGTAATAATTCACCAATTCTTTATAGTTAATAGTACCAGTAATCCATCAAGTTAATGGTACTAAAACACTCATATATACGAGGGCGGTCCCAAAACTGGCCGACATGACATATAGATGGTACCAGTAGTTTGAAAAAAATGATTTTAGGAAAAGTTACAACCTTATAAAATATAAGTTTAAAGTTTCAAAGCGCCACGTTGTTATGTTTATTTGAGCTATAAAAAACGATCTCAGTGAATTTGTAAACATGGAAAAAATTGGTCATTGTTATGTAATTCAATATTTCCATTTGAAACGTCTCAGTCCAACCAATATTAAAACCGAGCTAGATTCTACTCTGGGAAAGTCTGATCCTTCGTTTACATAAGAAACTGATGTTTCAGCAAGACAATGCTCTAGTCCCAAGTATACTTCCTGATATTAGTTTTCTCTTTTGCCTTTATTTCGCCCTTAATTGAGCTTTTTTACGGAAAACTATTAAATATTTTAAGTTTTACATCTAACTGGGAATGAATGGGTTAAAGCCGAACCAAAAGCAAATCTTATAATAAAAAACCATATATAAGTAAAACGTAATAATAATTACATTTTTTATTTACTTTATAGCATTTGCTTCCAAACGTTGTAAGCTTCAGTGCTCGTAATATTAATTTACAAACATTTACGAATGATGTTAATAAACGTTTTTTTTTTATTAAAATTACGAAAGAAAACCAATATTTTAAAGACAACTCTTCTGTATAAAAAATGCATATTTGCATAATTTCACATAAAATCTACAAATGCAAATTTATATATGTGCAATAATAATGCAATGCAAAAAGTGCAAATATAATTTTAATCCATATTCTTCTTCAGGTGAATACGGAGCCATATCAGATGAATATGAGGAGGATCTTTCAAAGACATCTGTTGAGTTTTTGATTAGTGATGTTCTAACAATGGCAGTATTGTGAGATGATGTGTTATTGTTATGCAAAATACATGAGTTTTATTTCTACGGATTTTTTCGACTATAATTTTTTTTATTTACCATCCGCACAACACTGATATATCAATCAACATTACCTTTACTTTTGGCCGACTTTGACGTGGGGTTTATTCGACTTTGTCTCAGTTCGAAAGTCCCACACCGAAGCTTGCTGACTGTTTGATAGTCAAACTATGCATTTTATGGACTGACCCGTTGTAGAATATCTTAATTGAGCTTTACGTGTTTGCGTTCTAGAAGAAAATTCAGTTATGCCCGAACAATCGTAAGAAATGTTAAAATGGAAATGTTTCAGCGGCTAACGACGATTTTCAATTTTCGCTTTTCCACTATTTTTTGGTGGTAACTTTTCAAATGCATGTGTTTTTGATTAAAATGAAAAAAGTCTGTTGACCGTGAATCTTCTGCAACATTTTCTGCGATTCCTCTTACGAAATTTTATCTGAAAAAAATTGCAAACATATTCTTTGCTTGATATTTTCATCCGTTCAAAAAAATGCAAAATACATTTGAGATAAACCGACAAATTGAACCGAGCATTGTAAACGAACTAAAAGATAGATAGTGCTCAAGTTCCGTGTCAGCATAAGAACAGTTGTACTAACTTAGCGCCAAACAGAATTTTAACAATTCCATTATACGGGATTTTTAAACTATCAACGCACAGTGATTCCCACTAAGGTTTACTATCAGAGCGTTCAAAAATTATTTATTCAGAGATTAATAAAATGAAAATATAAAAAGCCTTTAAATGGCATTTACCTTCCATGTAGTGCTTCTGCGGTTTTCGTAATTTAACATATTTATCATAATAATATTAAAATTACTTTACTATATAAAATGTTTTTGTTATGTTCGAACTAGGATTTTGGTATGTGGCGATGAAACGCAAAAGCCATTCCCGTTGCTGGTTTGGCATCTATCTCAAAGGAAACTTCTTTATGACTTACGTATACCACACCATGACTTTCTGACGTCATTGTCTGCTATTACACACGAGGGTTCCTATGTATGTGTGGTGGCAAAGGAACTGAACGAACCTACCCCAAATTTCATTGTGGTGTATGATCTACAGAGCGGCACACTGTTCAAGAAATGGAAACCGTCTTGCAACACAACTTCATTAGCAATATCACAAACCAACGCGTGTGTCGTAGCTGGATTAGAAGATGCCAAAATTATTATATGGGATTTGATAACAGGAAATTGCCGATCAACATTAACTGGTCATAATGCGCCGGTGACAACACTCAAATTAGATCCTATGGGAAAAGTGTTGCTGTCGACAGATAAAGAAGGACGTGATAACGCCTTACGTTTATGGGAACTCAGTACAGGTATGAAATATATTTCATTTTCATTGTCACGATATTCGTACCAGTACTTTTTTTATTTTTTAGGGAAATCTTTGGCCATTTTCAAACCTCCTGGCCCAATTTCCTCTTGCGAAATATTACCTAATTGTACTTATGTTGTGGTGGCACTAAGCAACCACTCTGAACTCTTAACCTTAGCCCTTAACAATTTTGCATTGGACTTGGCTCCTGATGACAGCCTTTATGTGCTCTATGGCAATCAGGATAACCAAAACAAAACTTTTCAATTAAACTCATCACCAGATTAATTAAATTCTACATTCTCTTCACATTTGTCGATTAAACCAGTTACTTTTCACATATTTAGGTGTACAAAAAGACAGCAAATTCATTGAACCATTTGCACTTCTTTATGTTTAAGTATATATACACATATATGATAACATATATATGTATGAATGTAGATTTATACATATATAATAACTTGTGGGTATATATATATATATATATATATATATACATATACATATATATACCTACTTTTCATAAAGCTTCAATATTAGGTTGCTGCTACATATTTGTCCACATATAACTTTTTTTTGTGCAGTTTTACATAACATTTTGAAAAAATCAATTATATTTTTATGGAAATCAAGTTCTCAAACTTAAAATGCATTTATTTAGTTAATAATAAGTTGAAATATAAATAAAATATTTAAAAATACACTTTGAAATTATCATTTGTTGCTTAATACTGTTAAGTAAAAAGCCAAATATACGGAACCTATTCACATCTCCCGGCAATGAAAAAGCACAAATTCCCTTGCATCGAATGAATGAGATATAGGAGAGCTTCCCACATTCATTGAGCTTACATGCATTACGTTTTAGACTCACTCAAGGGACCTATTGTTTAACGACGATTCTGAACGCCAGTTTGAGAAGCATTTACTAGACTTGTCGGCTACTAGGCTATTGGAAGTGTGCACTAGGCATATTGGGATATCCACCGCTCAAATAATGATGTACTTTTTTGAAATATAATGTTATCACCTTTAAGTGCATATCAATACCATGAATAAGTAGTTTTAATTTCAACTGCTTTAAGAAAAAATTCAATAATTTGAAACTTCTGAAGACTGTGAGTAATGATAAATATAGTTTCACCATCTACTTTAGCTACCATGTATCTGCAGATTTTAAACACCTTGTCTCCCGGTTTAGCCTCACAGATTGGAAAACAAATTGGATTAGAAAAGATTGGTTCTAAGAGTGCCTAGAAGAAGCATATGCCCGCTACCCTGGCCACGACATTAAAATTGATTTGGGAGATTTTAATGTTAAAATAGGAAGAGAAGATGTTCTTGGTCCAACAGTCGGAAAATTCAGTCTATACAGCAAATCCTCCGAAAACGGATTCGAACTGATTTTGTCCGCAGCGGCATGTAATTTGGTAGTAAGTCCAACCAGATTTCAGTATAAAGATATCCACAAGGTAACGTGACTGTCTCATAATCGTAACACGGGAATCAGATTGACCATGTGGTAATGATGGAAGACATGCTTCTAGTATCGTGGACGTGCATGTAAAGGGTATGGAAATGGTGATGGAACTCTAGTTACGGATACGCAGTGTGCAGCAATTATGAAGAGAGCATCTGGTTCCGGATAGCTGTACGAGTGAAGAAGTCACCCTAATTACCGACGTTGTCATAATTTCCCTTTTTCGAGCTGAAACGAGATCAGAAAGCAATGTTGTGGCTAAAAAAGAACTATTCTGCAGGCGTTGATGCATGTCGAGTATGTTATGTGAAAGACTTAAGCCTATTCTAGTTGACATGATTGGGCCTTATCAGTGTGGCTTTAGACCTAATAAGTCAATAACTGATCAGATATGTGGTGTGCATATCAAATATCAAATTCTGGAAAAGAATAAAAAAAAAAAGATCGATTACGATGCTGCCTTTGACAGTCCGATACGGCATAAACTATATGAGGCCAAGGCCTAGTTTAGAATTCCCGCTAAGCTTATACGCCTTTATAGGATGGCGCTGACTGACACGAAGTCTTCAATAAAGATAGGCAAAAATCTTAGTGAGCCTTTTTAAACCAAACGAGAATTTATAGGAAAGCTGTAGTTAACATTACTGGTAATATCCTTAACAAAAACCATATGCTACCTGGGTATGCCGGCAGAAGTATTATTAGCAGAAATTACAAGATATTACCGTGAATAAAACGAATGATGTCAACATATTACTATGGATTAAGTGCGTCTTAAATAGGGGATTTGATGATGATGAAGCCCTCCCACGACAAGTAAAAAATCGAACTGAACCAGCCGTGGCTTTTACCTGTTTTGCTATATGCAGCAGAATTCAGTGTTATGGCACAAGCGGAAGAATCAGTGCTGGGAGTCTTCGAGAGAAAAATAATCCGGAAAATATATGCACACATCATCGTTAGCGATGAGTATCGGGTTCGCTTGAACAAAGGTGGGCTATACCGATGTCGACGTGGTCAAATGGTCTAAACTTTTCGGCAGCGAAATCGGTAAGGGACGTAGAAGACGGCGACGAAAACGCGCCGTACGATAAATATAATATATAAGGCCAAGGACGTCTGTTCTTGTCGGCATCTAAGTAAGTTAATAGTTAAACCGTTATCTAAGAAATATCTATATAAATAAAAATCAAATGCCGTTCGTTGGTAAGGACATCAGTTGAGAACGGCTGGACCGAATTGAATAATTTAATAATAATTTTTTTTTAAATGTTCCTGGTAGTCCAACTTAGGTTTTTATGGTAAGAAACATTTACCACGCCCACTTTTTTCGATTTATCTAAAATTGTAAAACGGCTACACCGATTTAGCTAATTCTTTTTTTAAATGTTTGTAGTAAATGTTTCCAGTGCTGCTACAAATATGGGTGGGATTGGACAGAGGGGCGTGGTACCTCCCATACAAACAAAAAATTAAAAATCAATTATTTCTGCTCCTGCTTACGGTATTTGAACAAAATTTGGTGCGTAGGTTTGGTGTACATATCTTAAGTGCTACTGCAAATATGGGCGGGATTGGACAGTGGGGCGTGGTTCCTCCCATACAAACCATAAATTAAATATCCAATATTTCTGCTCCTGTTTACGGTATTTGAACAAAATTTGGTACATCGGTTTGGTGTACATATCTTAAGTGCTGCTGCAAATATGGGCGGGATTGGACAATGGGGAGTGGTACCTCCTATACAAATCACTAATTAAAAATCAATTATTTCTGCTCCTGCTAACGGTATTTAAACAGAATTTTGCATTTCGGTTGAGTGAACATATTTTAAGTTCTTCTGCAAATATAGTCGCTTCTTATTATAACAGACCGATTGGCATGAAACTTTTCCAATAAAAATAAAATTTGAAGGCAAAACAACGTTTGCCGGGTCGGCTAGTATCAAATACATCTCTGTTGCGAACACTGGTTGAGATTAGGAA